>JAPKLX010001616.1:0-17935 GCA_026898415.1 Leonotis leonurus
TTAGTCAAGTAAACTGAAAAGTTTGCATTTGGTGTATTCCCCCCCCCCATACACCAAACCTTGCTCTTTCGGGACCAACATGGGATATTCTGATGTCAGTAAAGCGTATCGAGTCTACAATAAGAACTCTCATATTGTGGAGGTAACACCTCATGTTGTCTTTGATGAGTCTATTGTTGAGTACAGGTTACCTGTTAATAAACAGACAGAGAACCAGATGACTTCAAGAAAGATGAATGAATTTCTCTTAGAAGATATTCTCATATGGAATTCAAAAAGGGATGATGAAGAGATCAACACTCCACCAATTGCTGAAGAAATTATACAGCAAGGGGGAACAATTCAACATAATTTGGATGAAAACAGATCACCAACAGAAAGCATTCAAACAGTCATTGCAGATAATGATCAATCTGAAAATTTAAATCCAGAGGCTGAAACAAATCCACTTCAAGCTTCACCAACAACACACTCTGAATTTGAGGAACCAATAGATCAATCTGATCCTGAGATATCTGATGAAGATTGACCAGGAGAAGGAGATGGATACAAGATCATCCACCAGAACAGATTGTTGGGAACCCATCAGATCATGTGAAAACAAGAAGAATGCATGGAGAAAGTGCCTTGTTGAGCTGCTACCTCTCTCGCATTGAACCATTTGATGCTCATGAAGCACTACAAGATGTAGATTGGATAACAGCAATGCTAGAAGAACTTAATGAGTTCAAAAGGAATGATGTCTGGTATCTCGTAGACAGACCCAAACACCAAGGAGTAATTGGTGTAAAATGGGTGTTCAAAAATAAACGAAATGAGAATGGTGAAGTAGTCAGAAACAAAGCCAGATTAGTAGCTAAAGGCTATAATCAACAAGAAGACATTGATTTTGATGAAACATTTGCACCCGTAGCTAGACTAGAAACAATAAGGTTGTTCTTGGCATATGCTGCACACAAAAGATTCAAGGTATACCAGATGGATGTCAAAAGTGCCTTCCTCAATGGTATCCTTGAAGAAGAAGTTTATGTGGAACAGCCACCTGGATTCGAAGAAGCAGATCCAAATCAGAAAGTATATAGACTGACAAAAGCAGTCTATGGTCTAAAACAAGCTCCTACAGCTTGGTATGAGACTTTGTCTACATTTCTACTAGAATCTGGATTCAGAAGAGGATCAATGGACAAGACTTTGTTCATCATCAAAGTCAAAGAGAATATCCTTTTAGTACAGAATATGTAGATGATATAATATTTGGATCCCAATCTACTTATTTGTGTGATAAATTTGCTGAACTTATGAAAAATAAGTATAAATGTCCATGATGGGCAAAATGAGTTTCTTTCTAGGTTTGCAGGTCAAGCAGTTACCAGATGGCATCTTCATTAATCAAGCAAAGTATGTTCACGACCTGCTGACTAAATTTGGGATCAAAGACAGTAAACCTGTTAAAATCCCAATGCAGACCAATGGGAAAATTGATCCTGATCCAGAGGGAAAACCAGCTAATATCACTCAATACAGAGGGATTATAGGATCACTACTCTACCTAACTAACTGCCAGTCGACCTGACATCACATTTGCAGTAGGTGTATGTGCAAGATATCAAGCAAATCCAAAAGAGTCTCACATGGAAGCAGCAAAAAAGATATTAAGATATCTTAAGGGAATAAATCACGTTGGATTATGCTATCCCTGCGAAGACAACTTTGAGCTAACTGGATATACAGATTCAGATTATGCTGGATGTAAGCTGGATAGAAAGTCAACATCTGGCACATGTCAGTTCTTAGGAAATAAATTGATCTCTTGGTTCTCAAAGAAGCAGACATCTGTTGCCACATCAACCACAGAAGCTGAATATATGGCGGCAGGGAGCTGTTGTGCACAAATATTATGGTTAAAACAACAACTCAAAGACTATGAGATCGATGTTAAGGAGACACCCATTTTCTGTGATAGTTCTAGTGCTATAGCAATCACACAGAATCATGTTTTGCATAACAGATGCAAACATGTAGATGTGAGACATCACTTTATAAGAGACCATGTTCAAAGAAAACATGTACAGATTGAGAAGATACACACTGAGATACAGAGAGGAGACATTCTCACTAAATCATTACCAGAAGAAAGATTTAAGATGCTTTGTGGGAAATTAGGATTGTTAAATCTAGAAGAAAGGACCAGATAGTCTTAGAACAGATCATGTAAAATTCCAACTGGGAATTGACACAAGATCATCATATTCCAACAGGGAAATAGAACCAGATTGACATAATCCATATTGATATAGACCAGATCATGTAAACTTCCAACTGGGAATTGACACCAGATCACTAACTACATGTTAATGGTCAAACAGATCAATCAAATTCCAAACTGGAAATTGATACCGATCACTAACTACATGTTAATGGTCAAACAGATCAATCAAATTCTAAACTGGGAATTATTAAAAGGTCATCACGCCAGATTGATATCCAAATTGGAAAGTGGCATGAACAGATCGATAATGTTGACAATAGTTCGTTAATAAGGAGATCGATCTGGACCAGATGACTAGCAGCCACGTGGATATTAATTAGTTCTTTTATTAACATTTCCCATTACTTGGTCAAGGGGGAAAGTCAACAAGATACGACGATTATTCTTAATCATAGCCCATGTATCTAAATTCTGACATAATATACCAAATCTTTTATTTTTGATGATTAAGTACGGTGTTTGGGAAACGTGATCGAGGAGATATTTACCAAACAAAGAAAAAGGAAGAAAATTGACGGCTTAAGCAAACACGCACCACACCGCAACCGTAGGATCAAGCGCGTGTATCAAACGTAGAAAAAAAGGGAAAATAGACCATAAGTCTACAACTCATAAAGGCGGGAAAAAGCTGAAAAAGGGAAGAATATCAATTAATATATTACTCCTTTTTATCATTTGTCTATCTATATATATTTTTGATAAGGCGGTTCGACTATCACCTACACTATCTCTCTTTTTCAAACACTTAGAAAATTTCTTTCTTGCAATTCCTTTCTCGTATTCTCAAAAGACCTATCTACAAATATGGCACCCAAATCTTCTCTATTTCTTGAGCAAGTGAACTTCTTGAATCCATACATTCACCAAGATCTTTATGCTGTTCTTGACACTTTTGGTTTTCACAAACTGGACAAGGCCTCCGACCTTGTTAAACGCTGCAAAGGTTTCAATCTATAAGTTCTCTTTTTTAACTGTTCTATATCTTGAATGCTCTAAAATTTATTAAACTCGTATTGAAAATCGGTTTTATCTATTTGAATGCTTATGTGCATTTGTATTGCATTTCAGAACTCAATATTCTGTAAACTGCTATTGGGCACTCATACCTCATTGATGGAAGGATGGTGCTCATATATATATTGTTTTGACTTTGCTGTAGGTTTTCACAACATCATTACAACACACCCTGTCCACTTTTTGCCCAAGGAAGTAGCCGCCTTTTATCTCTCATGGCAAGGAGAGAAAGGTGGGAATGAAGCCACTATCAGAGTGAGCAAGGGCAACACCATCAGCAACACATCATATAATGTACTAAACATTATCGATGAAGTTTACAAGTTGAAGGATGAAGGTCTCACTCTTGGAGACATCACTGAAGAACAACTACAAGATGTGATAGAGACTGTGATGGTAGTGCCCATTCACTATACGAACAAGATGTTCAACAGGGCACTACTAGCACCCGAATTCAAGATTGTATTCGAATTCATCCAGAGAGTCTTCATGAACCACAATGGGTCCTACGACCAGGTCACTCCAGAAAAGTTCAAGATACTAGCTATGGTTGTTCTGAATCTGCCAATGAACTGGAGCAGAATACTCTTTGATCTCTGGGCGAAGGAGGCCAAGATGATCACATTCGTGAAAGGATCTAGCCCTGGGATCGAAGTGAGGAGGAGCAGCTTGAGGCACTCCACCAAGATCAGCTTCATGCTGGAATCTTTCTTCAATCAACACAAATGGGATACAGTAGTGGAGTTCAATGACAGATTGCGTTTTCCAAAGGATCAACACCAAATAGAGATGTCCATGGGAATCTCTGCTAATTTGATTGCCAGAGTGACTGACCCCGTTTATGTCAACGCCTTGATGGAGATGGGAAGCTCCAACCCCATCTGGGTTCCACCATCTGTTCTTGCTGAGAAGTCCACTAAATCCAAGGTCATAAAAGAAAAACCTATCGAACGAACTCCTTCCAAGAGGATAACAAGGAGGGCTAGCTCAGTGGATACAGACGCCTCCACAGCTACCCAACAGCCTAAGCCCAAGAGAAGGAGACTACAAAAACTTTCTGAACCAGTGAAAGAAGTTCAGGCTGAAGAAGCTACCATTCCTCAACAGGAGGTTGAAGTTGAGGATGATGAGATATTGGTCGGGGGACCACCAGTGGATGTTGTCCCCATCTCTTCCCTGGACCCAAGTCAAGATAAAGATTTCTCACCCGCTCACACTGCCAGTCCATCATCTGCTGAACCTTTGGAGCAGATCGATGAAGAGGATGAAGGAGAAGATGAATCCTCCGATGAGGATATGGAGAAGAAAACAGCGGAGACTGTGTTAAAACTGATAGAGGCTGAAGCAGACCGAGCAGTACTTAAGTTATTTCCAGGCATCCAGCTCACACCAGAGAGCTATGATGCAGCCAAGAGAGTCAAACTACTGCTCCTCATCAAGGACAAGGAATTCTATGTCCTTGATGCCATACTAAAAATTAGAACCATTGACACTCTGAAGGTAGAAGAAGCAACATTTCTGAACATATTTGAAGTCTCTTCTATTGCAGAGTTGAGAGAAACTTACCCGCAAAGTATCTTGGCAATAGCTCAGCACGAAGCTCAAAAGTTAAAGATCGATTTGAGATCTATATATGAGAAAGCTGGAATGCTACAATTTTTCGAAAGTGTGGTTGATGAGGAAGAAGTTGAAGAAGGTGATGTTGAAGCAGAACCTACTGACGCTCACCAACCGGGTGCAGCAACACAAGAGTCAGAACCAGATAAGCATATGGCTGATGCTGCAGCACAGACCGTGGAACCCACTGCACAGGCTGAGGGGGAACCAGCCAAATCTAGCAAAATCCAGATTGCAGTGGTGGATTATCCACGAGAAGAGACTGAGCCAGCTAGATAGAGGGTGGGCGGTAAACTCACAGATGATATATACACCCCTGCTGTCGCAGCATCAATGGAAGAATTCGTGGAGACGACGAACTTGGAGGATATATTGATGACCCAACATCAATCCCTATCTAACGAACAAGTGAAGGACCTTATTTCCAACAAAGTGGACAAATTTATGTATGGGACGCTCTCCACAGTCCAAGACCAGGCCACTCGCATTCTCACTGAATTTAACAATCATCTGAAGTCCCACGTTGACCAAGTGGACTCAGATTTGAGAAGAGTGTGCAGATTGAAGCTTGAAGAATTGAGTAAGAAGATGGATGATGATCGATCTGCTGCTGAGCAGAGGAAAGAACAGATCGATCAAACACTAGCCACAATGGAAATCAAAGTCCAAGAAACATACAGAATTGTTACTGAATTTGCGAAGAAAGAGCAGGACATGGTTCATGCCATTGTCAAGGAGCAGACGGATGGTATTGCTGGTGAAGTCATCAAAGCTGCAAATATCGAAACCAGAGCACTATTCAAAATATTTGAAAATGAAGGAAAGAATTTTGTAGAAAGGAAGCTGAGCGAACTGCACTATTCCACAAAGACCTTAATTGATTCATATTTTGATGAAATTGGGATAATTAAGGAAGACCAAGAAAACTACAAAGCTGATCTGATCAAAACCAGAGCCTCACTGGAGAAGAAGATTGATGATTCTAACCTGAACATTACATCACTGCTCACACAAAAGCTAGATTCAGAGAAGGAGATCAAGGATATGAAGGAAGAGATCATCTCCCTTAAGGCACTCATCAACATCTGCATTGATGATGTCGAAAAGGGGGAAAGATCTAAGAAAGGAAAGGAGAAAGGGAAGGAGAAAGTGGCCGAAAAAGGCAAGGGTCAATCTGGTGCCATGATAGAAAAGAAAGAAGCTCAACCTGAGCAACTGAATGCACCAGATCGACCAAGCCCACCATCTGCCCCACCTCAGAAGGCATCAAAGTCTACATTGAGCAGATCGAGTCACTCTCAACCATTAAAGAGGAAGAGAAAGTCTGGATCTGGTTGTGTCACGCCCGCTTCCTACTAATTCTAGTAAAGACGGGAACATGACCAATGAAAGGAATAATGACAAGAGAAAGAAAATAATTATTCCTTTCATAACATAAATAAGGACCAATCCCGTAAATCGGAAAGTCAGAGTCATAAGCTCGTTACATTACATAACAGAATTTAGAGTTTAGTTTCAGATCTATCACATAGAAGTCTAGCAGCGGAACTTTCAGGATCGCATAATAAAATCCTACGTGTATGAAGACACGTAGAACCCCCAAGAGTCAGCTACTATGGAGTCCGACAAAAGCACGACAAAGCACCCACGTCTTCTTCATTCATATCCTGCACGTTTAGAAATACATGCAGGGCTGAGTACAAATTGTACTCAGTAGACACGTGCCGAAATCGCACACATACATATATAACTGTCAAGCCATTCGAGTGAATCATAGGGATTTTGTCTCTAAAGCACCTATGTTCACAAAAATCATTTCTTGAGAAAGTTCTAATTTGACTGCAGTCCTAGTTCTTTGTATTCAACCGTATCTGAAGTTCTATGTGCCGGGGAAATGGCCACTTCCCACAGACACTTGACCGGCCAACCCGCTAAGATGACTCACGGTCCATTGTGTACACTAGTTCGAGTGAGGACGCTAACCTCACTGGAACCCGAATTCGATTATCATATAACAGATAGGCATCATACATAAACTGAAAACATTTATGGCAAGACAGTGCTTTTGAAAACATCTCATTTCATTTGAAAGCATACACACATATATTTTCATAGGGTAAGAAAAGCCTACTTGAATGGTCTTGATTGGTGTTTGCCTTGTTCTCGTAATGCGGATCCGACCTCTCGTCGAAACCTTTCATATGAATCTCGAGTGAGATATATTACTCGAGTATATCAAATAAATTCTAAGTGCAAGGGTTTACTATACCCAAGTAAATAGTTATTGGGTATATAACTAAAGATATTTCTAATTCAGTATTTCGATTCTTAACTCAGAATACCTATAAGTCTTTCGTAGGTTAAGGTAACTTAACTAATATATATCTTAGTATGATTCATAATTAAATAAATTCTTAAGATTATATTCTAGTGAACCAATTATAATGTAATTAACTAATTTAATTAATATTCTACTTCTCGGGCTTGGTCTAAATAAATAGGTAAATTCCATCTAAATGGAATTATTCATAATCCATCTACATAATTCATTTAATCCACGACATAAAATGGTTTAACCCATTTGATTAATTAAGTAGCCCAAATCTTTAAATAAATTAGTCCATCATTTACTAGGTTCAAGATTTAATTCTGGCCCAGCAACTATTAAGTTGGCCCATACCTAACTATCTCTAGATTCATACTTTAACAAATTTCTATCCCCTTCTCTCACTGTTCTTTCTCTTATTGTCTCTCTCGCACAGCTAGCTGTCCCTTCTCGCAGCAGCTAGCTGTCTCTTCTCGCTGTCTCTCCTTCGCTTTCTCCTTCGCTGTCTCTCCTTCGCTGTCTCTCCTCAGCGAGCTGTCCCTCCTCTCGCTGTCTCTTTCTCACTCTCTCTCGCTGTTCTCTCCTATTGTCTCTCTCGCACAGCTAGCTGCCTCCTCTCGCAGCAGCTGGCTGTCTCTCCTTCGCTCTCTCCTTCGCTGCCTCTCCTCAGCGAGCTGTCCCTCCTCTCGCTGTCCCTTTTTCACTGTCTCTCTTGCTGCCCTTCTCTTGCTCTTCCTCTATCTATCTCCTCTCGCAGCAGCTAGCTGCCTCTTCTCTTGCTCTTTCTCTCTGTCTCTCTTTCTATTTATTTTCATTGTTTGTTTCATTTTCTATTTTACTTGGTTATAGAATGTTTATGATTCTGAGAATGTCCTTCCTTTTAAAAAGAATACCACTTGCTATCGAGCTGCCTCCCACAGATAGTACTCTTTTATCATCTACTATCTGTTCAACAACAGATGGTAAGATTTTTACCAACCACTATCTGCTTAACAGCAGTTAGTCGATCTGCTTATCAGCAATCGATCTGCGATCGATCTGCTTAGCACTATCTGCTTAACAGCAGATAGTCGATCTGCTCCCGCTCCTTGCAGCAGCGGGCTGCCTCCGCTAAAACTCAGCAGCTTGATTGCTCTCCAGGTATATACCACTATCTGTTTCCACCAACAGATAGTAAACATCACTATCTGTTCTCATCAACAGATAGTATGCTCACCCATCTTCACTATCTGTTCTCGTCAACAGATAGTATCCTCACCCATCTTCACTAACTGTTCTCATTAACAGACAGATTTCTTCCAGACAGGTGGTTCACGTACCAACAGCGACCTGCTGCCCACCAGAAATACATTGTCCAATACTTCAAGCTCAACCTCAGCTCATGTGATCACCTCTCAATCATGAATTTATGGAGTCTTATGAATGTTCTAAATTTTCAGATTGGTCCCGGTTGGTGCGAGGTATATTTGGATTGGTTCAGGCTGGTTTGAGGTCGTTCGGGAAGCTCACGGCTGTACCACAGCCGTGCACTACCTCTTCCTTAGTCATTAGGTAAGTTTCTCTTAATTCTTCTTCTTTTATTATGCAGATTATAGATTAGAAACGAGTTGTATATCAATATTCATATAAGACTTAAGCGTATGCTTTTCCTATGTTAAGAATATGCTCTTCTAAATGTTCAAGCGTAGTATCTAGATTCGGGACTTAAGCATTCTAATTTTAGTATCAGTTCTTTGAGTTCAAAGTCTAAGCATGCCAAGTTCAATCTATAATCTGTTTTGAACGTGTAATATTCATATGTTCCTAATTCGAGCTTCAAGAGGCATGAAGGTAACTGTTAGAGCTTTAAATCCTTACCTCAAAGCTGACTCTATTCTCCTTCGCGCCGCGTCGCTGCTGTTACTTCACTTCTCTTCTGGTTTTCTTCGAGTTCCAAATTCGGCAGCGTTTTGGTATGGTGATATTTGGGTGTGGGTTGAGTTAAAATTCTTCCCCTTTATATAGAAGATTGAATCCCTAACCTTTACTAATCTTATGCGTTAATTGCTTATTCTTTTTAGGTTTGCAGGCATGGCGATTGGTGGAGACATGAAGCGTCACCGTGCAGCTAGGATTAGTAGTGAACAGTGCACGCTAGTTTCTGACTTGGAGAAGATGAACAGTTGCACGCTTGTTTTGATTTATGGGTTACTGTTCATTGGCCTATTTCTATAACATTCTAATCATCATTACATCGTAGCTAGGATTAGTAGGGATTAGATTGCTTATTCCCCTACTGTGTCTACATGCTAAAGCTGTGCTTAGAATCTGAACAGTTGCACGCTTATTTCTATAACATTCTAATCATTATTACATCGGTATTTGATATATGCATCTATTTTTACGTATATCTTCATGTGTACCATATATGTTGGTGTGTCATTCTATGTATCTAATAATCATGCCACTCCAATATGTGTCATTAATCGTACTTCTTATTATAACAAATAAGTATTTGTTCTATTTTAGTACTAAAAATGGCACTAATCTTATTAGGCATTAATCACCTTTAATGAATATTCTCTTAATGTAATAAGATTAAGTGGTGCCATTAACTATTTCATTACTACAAGTGCTTGTTATTCTCTAAATATACATCAAACATTTGGTCTCGTAATTTAATCCAAGTATGCGCAATTTGAGAGATTTTAGAGCTTTAGAAAATTTATTTAGGATTTAAAAGACGGAATATTACATTCTACCCCTCTAATTAAAAATTTCATCCCGAAATTTGCATATTCTCTTCAAATAGCTTTGGGTACTTTTCTCTCATCTTATCTTCGAGTTCCCAGGTGGCTTCTTCTTGCCCATGGTGCCTCCATAATACTTTTACTAAATTTATTGACTTGGTTCGAAGCTGTTGAACCTTCTTGTCTAAAATAGCTTCGGGTTTCTCCTCATAGCTTAAGTCAGGGTTAAGAATCATCTCTTCTTGGTGAATAACGTGTTTTGGGTCAAACACGTATTTCCTTAGTTGAGATACGTGGAAAACGTTATGTACGTTCCCAAAGCTTGGTGGTAACGCCAGACGGTATGCTACCGACCCTATTCTTTCTAGAATTTCGTAGGGTCCTACGAAACGGGGTCTCAGCTTTCCCTTAACACCGAATCTAATGATTCCTTTAGACGGAGATACCTTCAAGAAAACTTTATCTCCCACCTCAAATTGTAGTTCAGTTCTGCGGGTGTCGGCATAGGATTTCTGTCTGTCTTGAGCCTCCTTAATTCTTCCTCGGATTTGACGAACAATTTCGATCATTTCACTGACAGAATCAGGACCCACTATTGCTCGCTCGCCGACTTCATCCCAATAAAGCGGCGATCGGCACTTCCTTCCGTACAGGGCTTCGTACGGCGCCATTTATATTGTTGCCTGGTAGCTATTGTTGTAGGCAAATTCTATCAAGGGTAGTACTGCTTCCCAGTTCCCACCTCTGTCGAGAACCACAGTTCTTAACATATCTTCTAGGGTTTGAATCGTTCTTTCTGACTGTCCGTCAGTCTGTGGGTGGAAGGCAGTACTGAAGTTCAGTCTCGTGCCTAGTTCTTTTTGCAGGCTCATCCAAAATCTGGATGTGAACTTCGAGTCCTATCTGAGGTGATCGATACTGGTACGCCGTGGAGACGTATAATCTCACGAACATACAGTTGGGCTAACTTATCCGATCCGTATGTGATCATTATTGGTATGAAATGAGCACATTTCGTGAGTCTGTCCACAATCACCCAGATAGAGGTGTTTCCACGCTTGGACTTAGGCAATCCAGTAACAAAATCCATAGCGATGTGCTCCCATTTCCATTCCGGGATTTCTAATGGTTGCAGCTTCCCATAGGGTCGCTGGTGTAATGCTTTGACTTGCTGACAGGCTAGACATCTTTCCACGAAGGACGCTATGTCCCGTTTCATCCTTTCCCACCAGAATTTCCCCTTTAGGTCACGGTACATCTTCGTACTCCCGGGGTGAGCGGTGTAGGGAGTGTCGTGTGCTTCACTCATGATTATCTCCTTTATTTCTGGATCATTCGGGATACATAGCCTTCCCTCAAAAGTGATGGCATTATCGGCTCCTTCTTGATAATTTGAGGTTTCGTTCTTTCTTACTTGGAGTCTGATCTTTTCTAAAGCCTCGTCTGTCCTTTGTGCCTCCAGAATCCTACTCCGTAAGTCAGGCTCGACCACTAGAGTAGCAAGGATTCCTTCTACGGTCTCAGGAGGTGGTAGGACTTCTAAGTTCATTTTGCTGAACTCCTTTATGAGTTCTGCCTCTTGAGTGAGGAGATAAGCCAGTTTTGAAGATGTTTTACGACTCAAGGCGTCGGCTACTACGTTAGCCTTACCCGGATGGTAGTTTATACCACAATCATAGTCCTTTACTAGTTCAAGCCATCTCCTCTGCCTCATGTTGAGATCCTTCTGCTCGAAGAAATATTTGAGGCTTTTATGATCTGTGAAAATTTCGCACCGAACTCCGTAGAGGTGGTGCCTCCAGATTTTCAAGGCGTGTACGACGGCAGCTAGCTCCAGATCGTGGGTAGGGTAATTGAGTTCGTGTGGCCTGAGCTGTCGGGATGCATAAGCTATCACCTTCCCGTCTTGCATCAGTACACACCCTAGTCCGATCTTGGATGCGTCGGTGTAGACTACGTACTCCTTGTGGGGTTCTGGGACTGCGAGCACAGGAGCAGTGGTCAATTTCTCCTTTAGCAGTTGGAAGCTAGCCTCGCATTCTGGCGACCACTTGAATTTGATCCCTTTCTGGAGGAGTTGAGTCATTGGTCTAGCTATTTTGGAGAATCCTTCGATGAATCTCCGATAGTACCCAGCTAACCCTAAGAAACTTCTGATTTCATTAGGATTTGTGGGTGCTTTCCATCCTTGTACTGCTTCCACTTTAGCGGGATCTACCTTAATCCCTTCTGACGACACAATGTGTCCGAGAAAAGCTACTTCGTTGAGCCAGAACTCACATTTACTGAATTTAGCATAGAGTTTCTCACTTCTAAGGGTTTCCAAGACGATTCTCAGATGATTCTCGTGTTCGTCTCCATTCATAGAATAGATCAGAACATCATCTATAAATACCAGGACAAATTTATCAAGGTATGGATGGAAGATGCGGTTCATCAGGTCCATGAACATGGCTGGTGCATTAGTCAATCCAAACGGCATCACTACAAACTCGTAGTGTCCATAACGGGTTCGGAACGCCGTTTTGGGAACATCTTCTGTTCGGATCCTTAGTTGGTGGTATCCCGATCTCAGATCGATCTTTGAGAAAACGCTTGCTCCTTTCAATTGGTCGAATAAGTCATCTATTCGCGGCAGTGGGTACCGGTTCTTCAAAGTCATCTTATTCAGGCCTCGGTAATCTATACACATTCTTAGGGTGTCGTCCTTCTTCTTTACGAAGAGTACTGGAGCTCCCCAAGGGGATACGCTGGGTCTGATGAAACCGAGATCTAAAAGTTCCTGGAGTTGGATCTTGAGCTCCTCCAACTCCTTCGGTGCCATCCTATAAGGTGCCTTGGAAATTGGTGCAGATCCGGGTTCTAGATCGATCGTAAATTCTAATTGTCGGTTTGGAGGTAGGCCCGGCAACTCTTCTGGAAACACGTCTGGGTATTCCCGTACGATGGGTACGTCCTCGATTTTTCGCTCTTCTTTGGCTCCTCCATTCAAAGAGACTAAGTACGCCGAGCAACCTTTCTTTACCAATTTCTCGGCTTGTATGGCTGAGATGATCGACTTCCTTCGAGTTGCGGTGATCCCATGAAAACTCGTAGGTTCCTTCCCAGGGGGTCGGAAAGATATTTGCCTCTCATGGCAAAGGATCGTGGCATAGTTTTCAGCTAGCCAATCCATTCCTAGGATTATGTCCACATCATTCATCGGTAGTATGCTAAGATTGTTCGCTAGCACCTTAATAGATCCTATGTTCAGGCTCAGATTCGAGCAAGCATGAGTGATAGTAGTGACTCCTCCTAGAGGTGAAGAAACATTCATGGATGCTCCTATAAGCTCCGAATCCAATTCTAGGTTCTCTACGCATGACTTAGCAATGAAGGAATGAGAGGCTCCCGTATCAAATAAAATTATCACTGGGGTGTCTAGGAGTATTCCCATACCTGTCAGATTTCCTTGACTCCCTTCTGGCTGCTTCTGATTCATTGCATAAGCCCGGGCTCGCTGTGGCTTCCTCTGGGATGGGTACTGAGGGTACTGGGGTGGAGGTGGCGGCAACTGGTGTTGCTGCTGCTGAGCCTGAGGTTGAGCCTGCATGGCTCGAACATATTGTCTCTGGTTGGGCTGGTTAGGCCTGAAGCCTCCTCCTTGCTGCCTTGTGGGACAGTTCTTAGCTATATGTCCCTTCTGCCCACAGGCGAAGCAGTTATCGCTGCCAGCCCGGCACTCTCCCAGGTGCATTTTCTTGCATTTCATGCAAGTGGGATATTTCTGTGGTTGAACATTGGTTGGTGTTACAAAGTTTGACCTTTCCGAGTGGTGGGACCGGTTTTGCCCTTCCCATGGCTTCTTCTGAGCTGTGTTGCCCCGATTGTCCTCCCACTTGCGCTTCCCTTTTTGGTTCTGGGGAGGTGTTGGGGTGAACGCTGGGGGTGCCGCAACCACTACTCTCTCCCCTGGCATAGCTGCCTCGATATCTAAGGCGCGGCTAAGTGATTCCGGGTAAGATAAGCCCCCGTGGCTAGCTAGCGCCATCCTGATCTCGTGCCTTAGTCCGGCACAGAACTTCTCAGCCATCTTTTCATCGGTATTCACCTGCTCTGGGGCATACCGAGACATGTCACAAAAGGTCCGATCGTATTCCGTGACCGACATTCTCCCTTGCTTCAAGTTATAGAATTCCATTTCCTTCTTCTTCCTATAGCTTTTAGGAATATACTTATCGTATATTCCCGTCTTAAATTCTTCCCAAGTCATATTCTCACGCTGCTCAGGGGTCATTGTCTTCCTCCTGGCCTCCCACCAGAAGTCAGCTGAACCCGTCAATTGGAAAGAAACGCACGTCATGCGCTCCTGATCCGTGCAACGGAGGAAATTGAAAATGCGTTCCAATGCGCGCACCCATACTTCTGCTTCAGCTGGGTCACCTAACCCGTTGAAGGTGGGTGGGTTTTGTCGGAGGAAGAGTTCCTCGATTCTTCTAGCAGGAGGTGGGAGGGGTGGGGTTACCTCCCGCTCTACGGCCGGTCCTCTCTCCTCATTATTCGGATTAAGTCCCCTTCCTCGGCCTCTAGGGCGTCTTCTTGGCGGCATTCTGTTAATATAAGTGTTTCTTACCTTAGTGGGGAGATTTCGTTGCGTATTTATACTTAATAATATGGAGCATTTGATATTCCGAAGCAATGGAATTTACGGGATTAGAAATAGGCATTGCATATAACAAAATGGACCCTCGGGGTCATCATAAGTCATATTATATATTTCCTCAGCGAGGTCTAGTTCAATACAAAAATCCTTCTAGGATGCCATCACAATAGGTACTCAGCCTCGAAACACTAGCTATTGTGTTTTCGTGCTGTCAAAATATCGATATGCTATGCTAATACGGATCGGTCTATAATAATTATCGTTTCCGACTACAAAAATATATATCATCGGTACGGTCTATACGTATGATCCGTTACTGATGAGTACAAAATATCGACCTAGCTACTCCTGGGTGACGCAGCTAAGGTACTCCTCCTCGTCCGGGGCCTCCTCATCCCAGTCAGGCTCCCAAGCCTCATCCTCGGGGTCGACCTCGGGAGCTACCTCCTCCTCCAGATCCTCCTCGGGGTCCTCCTCCTCAGGATCCTCCTCCTCCGGATCCTCCTCGGGATCCTCCTCGGGTGCCCCCGCTATCGTCTTACCATATATCCTCAAAGGCTCCCTCGCTCTCTCCAACAGTCTCCGGATCCTGGCGTCGAACTCGTCCCAATCGAGGGGTGCCTCCCTCTTCCGGGAGGGGCCCTCATCAGTCGGGGTGAGAGTGAGGCCAGATCTCTCAGAGCTCCTAGAGTGTGGAACCTGACGATGATCCTCTTCCGATGTCTCCAGAACTGGGGCCTTGCCCCTATCGTCGCCACCCGCTGGTCGGGTCCTAACGAGCCAGAACGGCATCATACCCGAATCATCGCCGACAACTAGGGGTCGACTGGGAGATGGTAGTCGTCGTACTCCTGTAGTGGGGTGAGAGGAACCTGGCTCAGCATCGTAGTGCCCTCGGTACTCCGGCACCTGTGTCTGCGGTGGAACGGGAAATGTAAGGTGCTCCATACCATCGTCGCGGGGTGCCTGGAATTTCAGCACCGGCTCGCCATAGAGTAGACTATAAGTCAGGGCTATGGGGATCACTCCTGACGGAAGGTATGTCTGAATCAGGGGTGCCCAAAATGGTGGCTCGCCCCCTGCTATGATAAGATCACCAGGTCGAATGTATGGTCCCTCCGGTGGGCTATGGTACGTCTCCCAGATATGGAGGATCGTGGTACTAAACCCCCGTACGTCAGCCCCACGATCATAGCTGTGTTCGATCGGCTGGATAAAATCACCCACTATCATTCTAGCCCATCCCTGCCACCTGGCAGGTAACAACGGAATCAATCGCATCACTCCATCCATCTCCGTCGCTCCGTGAAACCTAGCGGCTTCCCACCTCCTCAAGTAATGACCCAAAAACTCCCCTAAGGTATCCCGCGGGTCGGGTCCGTAGAACTGGTATGCACGTAAAGGGTCGGGTCTATGCGTCATCCTCTTCCTAGCAGTCTGGATAAACCTCGCCACTAAAAGAAATATACATGTAGTCAGTACTCGGAATATCACATTCTAAACGAACTTCGTAAATCATCATGGTTCGTTTAGGTCAATTGTTCTATTGGTGTTTGGTTGCTGGTGGAGGGAAGTGCCCTTAGGGTACAGTCCCGTTCGAGGATTGGAATTTGTTTTCTGTAGGTCTTACTGTTCTTGGATACTTAGATTCCCATTTTGGAATTTGGATTTGCTTCCTTCGAGTCTTATCGTTCTTAGATACTTAGGTTCTTGTTCACCGACTTGCGGTTTATTCTGAAGTTCGGAGTTAACGGTGAATCAATAAATATTGACTCTTACCACTATTAGCTAAGTCGAAGAAGATATCGTTATGATTCTTCTTTGTTCATTCGATCCGTGGAGGTGTTCGAGAAAGTTCACTCTAGTTTGCGAACTCTTCTTGTTTGAAGGGTTTATGTTTGTCATTAATTCCTTAGTCATAAGGAAAGATTCTTAAGTTCTAGAGATTCGAATTTAGAGCGAGAGATTTGATTCAAGTCTCTCTTATACTTGGAAGTTCTTATCGTAAGGCGTGTGCCACGTCTAGAGGGGCAGGATACGCCGGGGTGCTAGGCTTTCGTCGACTCGTTGGGTTAGTCTAGTGAAACGATACTAGACTCGAGGTTTGAAGAAAGACTCTTGGGTATAGAGCACAAATGCTCTGATACCACTCTGTCACGCCCGCTTCCTACTAATTCTAGTAAAGACGGGAACATGACCAATGAAAGGAATAATGACAAGAGAAAGAAAATAATTATTCCTTTCATAACATAAATAAGGACCAATCCCGTAAATCGGAAAGTCAGAGTCATAAGCTCGTTACATTACATAACAGAATTTAGAGTTTAGTTTCAGATCTATCACATAGAAGTCTAGCAGCGGAACTTTCAGGATCGCATAATAAAATCCTACGTGTATGAAGACACGTAGAACCCCCAAGAGTCAGCTACTATGGAGTCCGACAAAAGCACGACAAAGCACCCACGTCTTCTTCATTCTTATCCTGCACATTTATAAATACATGCAGGGCTGAGTACAAATTGTACTCAGTAGACACGTGCCGAAATCGCACACATACATATATAACTGTCAAGCCATTCGAGTGAATCATAGGGATTTTGTCTCTAAAGCACCTATGTTCACAAAAATCATTTCTTGAGAAAGTTCTAATTTGACTGCAGTCCTAGTTCTTTGTATTCAACCGTATCTGAAGTTCTATGTGCCGGGGAAGTGGCCACTTCCCACAGACACTTGACCGGTCAACCCGCTAAGATGACTCACGGTCCGTTGTGTACACTAGTTCGAGTGAGGACGCTAACCTCACTGGAACCCGAATTCGATTATCATATAACAGATAGGCATCATACATAAATCAAACATTTATGGCAAGACAGTGCTTTTGAAAATAACTCATTTCATTTGGAAGCATACACACATATATTTTCATAGGGTAAGAAAAGCCTACACTTGATGTATAGGATAGAAAGCCTACTTGAATGGTCTTGATTGGTGTTTGCCTTGTTCTCGTAATGCGGATCCGACCTCTCGTCGAAACCTTTCATATGAATCTCGAGTGAGATATATTACTCGAGTATATCAAATAAATTCTAAGTGCAAGGGTTTACTATACCCAAGTAAATAGTTATTGGGTATATAACTAAAGATATTTCTAATTCAGTATTTCGATTCTTAACTCAGAATACCTATAAGTCTTTCGTAGGTAAAGGTAACTTAACTAATATATATCTTAGTATGATTCATAATTAAATCAATTCTTAAGATTATATTCTAGTGAACCAATTATAATGTAATTAACTAATTTAATTAATATTCTACTTCTCGGGCTTGGTCTAAATAAA
>JAPKLX010000785.1:0-41721 GCA_026898415.1 Leonotis leonurus
AGCAATGCAAGAAGAACTCAATGAGTTCAAAAGAAATGAAGTCTGGTATCTCGTGGACAGACCCAGACACCAAGGTGTGATTGGTGTAAAGTGGGTGTTCAAAAACAAACGAGATGAGAATGGTGAAGTAGTCCGAAACAAAGCCAGATTAGTAGCTAAAGGCTATAATCAACAAGAAGGCATTGATTTCGATGAAACATTCGCCCCTGTAGCCAGATTAGAAGCAATAAGGCTGTTTCTTGCGTATGCTGCTCACAAACGGTTCAAGGTGTACCAGATGGATGTCAAAAGTGCCTTCCTAAATGGTATCCTTGAAGAAGAAGTATATGTGGAACAGCCACCTGGATTTGAAGAAGCAGATCCAGATCAGAAAGTATACAGACTAGCAAAAGCAGTCTATGGTCTAAAACAAGCCCCTAGAGCTTGGTATGAGACCTTATCATCCTTCCTACTAGAATCTGGATTCAAAAGAGGATCTGTTGATAAGACTTTATTCATTATCAAAGTCAAAGAACATATTCTCTTGGTCCAGATATATGTAGATGATATTATCTTTGGATCTCAATCTACCTATCTATGTGACAAATTTGCTGAACTTATGAAAAATAAGTATCAAATGTCCATGATGGGAGAAATGAGTTTCTTTTTAGGATTGCAGGTCAAGCAGTTACCAGATGGTATCTTCATCAATCAGACAAAATACATCAACGATCTGCTAGCCAAGTTTGGATTAAAAGACAGTAATCCAGTGAAAATCCCAATGCAGACTAATGGGAAAATTGGTCCAGATCCTGAAGGAAAACCAGCAAATGTTACACAATACAGAGGGATCATAGGATCATTACTCTATCTAACTGCAAGTCGACCTGACATTACCTATGCAGTAGGAGTATGTGCTAGATATCAAGCAAATCCCAAAGAGTCTCACATGGAAGCAGCTAAGAAGATACTAAGATATCTAAAGGGAACAGCCCATATAGGATTATGGTATCCATGTGAAGACAATTTTGAGCTATCTGGATATACTGATTCAGACTATGCTGGATGTAAACTGGACAGAAAGTCAACATCTGGTACATGTCAGTTTTTAGGGAATAAACTGATTTCTTGTGTTGGGAAGTGGACTCCAGCACCTCCCGGAGGGGGGTCCTCCGTGTATCGTACCCGAGAGAACTTATGGGAGTGCGGCCTGCCTCAGTCGAAAAGGGCCTGCACTACCATTGTTGACGAGAGGTTAAATGAATTGATTAGTACTACTCATACCAACATGGTGCATCATCTTTTCAGGTGACCCCTTAGTAGAAACTCCAAGGTTAAGCGTGCTTGGCTTGGAGCAATACTATGATGGGTGACCTACTGGGAAGTGTCCTGGGTCAGCCTGTTAGTGAGGACAAAGCAGGCTGGGAAAGAAAGTGTTGGTGTGTGGGGCCAGTACGTCAATTCTGATGGGCGCTCCCGATCCAACATCTTGGTTCTCAAAGAAACAGACATCAGTTGCCACTTCAACTACAGAGGCAGAATACATGGCAGCTGGAAGTTGTTGTGCACAAATACTGTGGTTGAGACAACAGCTTAAAGACTATGAGATCGATGTCAAGGAAATACCAATTTTCTGTGACAGCTCAAGTGCTATAGCAATTACACAAAACCCAGTGTTGCACACCAGATGCAAACATGTTGACGTGAGACATCACTTTATAAGAGACCATGTTGAAAGGAAACATGTACAGATTGAGAAGATACATACTGAAGTTCAGAGAGCGGATATCCTCACTAAAGCATTACCAGAAGAGAGATTTAAGATGCTCTGTGCAAAGCTAGGACTTCTAAATCTTGAAGATAAAACCAGATTGATCTAAACCAGACTGATCTGAGCAGATTGATCTAAATCAGATTGATCTAACCAGATTGATATAACCAGATTGATCTAAACCAGATCATCATGACCCAGAGTGATAAAATCCAGATCACTAGAAATTCCAACAGGGAACTAACACCAGATCACTAACTCACATGTCAATACAGAATAAATAAATTCCAAACAAGAATTACCAAAAGAAAGCAACCAGACTGATCAAAGACAGAAGGCTAAACCAGAGAGACTCAAGACCAGAAAGCCTCAGAGACAGAAGGCTAAACCAGAGAGTCTCAAGACCAGAAAGCCTCAGAGACAGAAGGCTAGACCAGAAAGTCTCAAAACCAGCAAGTCTCAAAGACAGAAAGCTAAACCAGAGAGTTAGTCAACTTTAACAGAAAGTTGAACCAGAAAAGCTTCAACCAGAGAAATAAAAGAAGCTTTGAACAGAAAGTGGTTAACAAACAAACAGTTTGACCTCAACCAGATCACCTATTGACACGTGGATTAATATTTATTATTAATTATTCCATTACTTGGTTAAGGGGGAAAGGTCAACTGTATACAGCGACTAATTATCACTATTCTGACACTAAGATTTAAAGATCATCTATTTTTGATGATTGCATGCAGTAATTGGGAGACGTGATCGAGAAAAATATCTACCAAATCTAGAAAAAGAGAGATAAAAGATTGCATCAAAAACAACGCGCCATCACATAACCGTTCGATCATAGCGCGTGCATCATACGAAAAGGAGAGGCGACTATGGGTGGAAAACCTAGTACATGGAAAGGCGGGAAAGCTGAAAAAGGGAAGGATTTCTCAATATTTTATTACCTTTATTATCTTCTCTCTCGCTTATATAGATTGATAAGGCGTTTCGTGTATCACTCACACTTCCAAAATTTCACGAAACACTTAGAAAATTTTCCATCTCTCAAAAACCCTCTCTTGCAAAACTCTCACTCTCTAACAAAAATGGCTCCCAAATCGTCTGTATTTCTGGAACAAGCAAACTTTTTGAAACCTTATATTCACCAAGACCTTTTTGCGGTTCTTGATACCTTCGGGTTTCATAAACTGGAGAAGGCATTTGATCTCGTTCGTAAATGCAAAGGTTTCATATTTCGTTCTTAATTCACTTTCAAATGTTTGAATGCTTTACTCTGTATCTATTTTCTTGTATGTGATCTCTGTAAAATACATAGAGCTGCATAAACTGTTCTTGTGGCACTTATACTTCACTGATGGAAGGATAGTGCTCACATCTATATTATTATGTTCTTTGTAGGTTTCTACAAGATTATTTCTTCACATCCTGTGCACTTCCTACCGAAGGAAGTTGCTGCCTTCTACCTCTCATGGCAGGGAGAGAGAGGTGGTGAAGAAGCCACCATCAGGGTGAGCAAAGGAAATACTGTAAGCAACACACCTTACAACGTTATCAACCTCATCAATGCTGCTTACAAAGTAAAGGATGAGGGACTTGACCTTGGAGAGATTACTGCAGAACAGCTGCAAGAAGCTGTGGAAATGGTCATGATAGTCCCTATCCTTTACACCAACAGAATGTTTGTTCGTGCACTTCTTGCGCCAGAGTTCAGAATCATTTTTGAATTCGTACAGCGAATTTTTCTGAACCACAACGGGTCCTACGACCAGGTCACTCCTGAAAAGTTCAGGATACTGGCTGCCGTGGTTCTTAATCTGCCAGTGAACTGGAGCAGAATTCTGTACGATCTGTTGGCAAAGGAGGCCAAAATGATCCTACACGTGAAAGACAGCTCTCCTGGAATTGAAGTTAAACGGAGCACACTTCGACACTCAACAAAGATCAGCTTTATGCTGGAATCTTTCTTTCCTCATCACCAGTGGGATACCACCGTCGAATTCAATACCAGACAGCATTTCCCAAAGGATCAGCATCAGCTGGAAATGTCAATGGGCATTTCAGCTAACTTGATTACCAGAGTTAAAGACTCAGTTGTCTATAATGCTCTGATGGAGATGGGAAGCTCAAATCCCATCTGGATTCCTCCTTCGGGTACAGCAGCCCAATCTACCAAATCAAAGGCCACTAAGGAGAAGCCATCCGAGAAAACTCCTTCTAAAAGAGTGACCAGGAGGACCAGCTCAGTCGAAACTGATATCTCTACTGCAGCCCAACCAAAACCTAAACGACGAAAGCTCCAAAAATTGGCTGAGACAGAGCAGAGCCCAGAACCAGCACAAGAAACTACATTCCCTCAACAGGAGGTTGAGGAAGAAAACATTGTAATGGTTGATGAACCAGAGGATGTAGAACCTTTGACCTCAGTACATCCAGAACAGATCAGGGATTTTTCCCCAGCTCATACTATAAGTTCATCATCTGCTGAGCCTCTGGAACAGATCAATGAGGAGAATGAAGAAGAAACTGAATCTTCTGATGAAGATGTGGAGAAGAAAACAGCACGATCTGTTGTAAACATGATTGAGATAGAAGCTGACAGAGCTGTTCTGAACATATTCCCAGGCATCCAGCTCACACCAGAGAGCTATGATGCAGCTAAGCGAGTCAAACTGCTGCTGTTGGTCAAGGACAAGGAATTTTATGTATTAGATGCACTGCTGAAAATCAGACCCATAGACCAGCTCAAGGCAGAGGAAGCCACACTGCTCAACATTTTTGAAGTTTCATCTGTGGCAGAACTAAGAGAAAGCTATACACAGTCCATTCTGGCAATTGCCCAGCTCGAAGCTCAGAAGTTAAAGATTAACTTGAGAGAAATTTATGAAAAAGCTGGCAAGCTGGACTTCTACGACAGCGTGGCTGATGAAGACGAACCTGAGATTCCATCTGATGCTCATCAACCGGATGCAGCACAAACAGATCCTACACTAGATCAGATCATGACTGAGCAGATCTCCACTCCACCAGCACCAACGGTGGGAGAACCAGAAATGGAAGAGCTTATTGGACAGAATATAGAAGGCGAGCTTACAAATGATATCATCACTCCTGGTGTGGCAGCGGCCCAGAATGTACACGTGCAGACTTACACCTTGGAAGATATATTGATGGATCAGCATCAATCCCTATCTAATGTTCAAATCAGAGATCTTATTGCCAAGAAGGTGGATCAGTATATGTATGGAACGCTGACCACGGTCCAAGATGAAGCCACACGCATCCTGACAGAATTCAACGACCATCTGCAATCTCATGTCAACCAGGTCGATACTGATCTGAGGCGCATCTGTCGCTTGAAAATTGAAGAGATTAGCAAGAAAATGGATGATGACAGAGCTGCTGCTGAAGCACGCAAAGCTCAAATTGATCAGAGTTTGTCTACAACAGAACTCAAGGTACAGGAGATATACAGAATTATCTCCACATTTGCTGCCAAAGAGAAGGACATGGTACACACCATTGTCAAGGAACAGACCGATGGTCTTACAGCAGACATCGTCAAAGAAACAAATGCTTACACCAGATCACTGCTAAGGCAGTTTGAAGCTGATGGGAAAAATTTCGTTGAAAGAAAACTCAGTGATCTGCGCTACCCAACTTCCACCCTCATCACTTCGTATTTTGATGAGACTGCTGACATCAAAGCAGCACAAGAAGAGATCAAATCTGATCTAGCCAACACACAGGCCTCATTTCAGAAACAGATCAATGACTCCAACCTCAACATCACAGCTTTGCTGTCTAACAAATTTGAATCAGCCAAGGAGGTTGCTGAGCTGAAGAATGAAGTCACTTCCCTCAAGACATTCATTCAATCTTTTATTGATGATGTCGAAAAGGGGGAAGGAATTGCTAAGGGGGAAGGCATTGGAAAGAAAAAGCTACCAGCTGCACAAACAAAGAAGAAAGAGAAGGCAACTGAAGATTTGAAAAAGAGCTTATCTGGCTCTGGTACATCAAAGAAACCAGCAAGCTCTCCTTCTTTCCAAGCTCAGAAAACTTTTTCCCCGACCAGATCAAGTCAGTCTTCCAAGAAAAAGAAGAAAGCAGGATCCAGCTGGTTCTCATCTGCTCCCATTCGCAAAACTTTGATAAAACAGGGAGAGACCAACTGGGTCCCAGATCACTTAAAGGAAGGATATGAAGGCCTGAAGTATGGGTTTATCATGTGTCGGTATTTTTTGAAAGAACCTCTGTACTGTGAGGGGACTCCAAACGAAGCGTTCGACCTATACCTAGAGCAGAACGATGCTAAAGACTTGGTGGGAGAGATCAGAGCCGCTGCTGCCAAAGCCCAAGTCCAGATTACTGCTCCAGAAAGGGAGTTCAGGACCTGTCCCACCATTCCCGGGACAGACCTCCCTGACAAAACATTTCTGCTGAATTTCATAAATCAGCTAGCAGAAAACAGAGGGTACAAAGTGGATGCTGAAGATCCAGATTACATCAGAGTAAGAGAAGGAGTGTATGAGAGCGTTCAGCTCATTTCTGATGAGACCAGAGCAAAGATGAAGAAGCAGCAAGAGGAGAGAAGAAAAAGCAGATAGTAGTCTTATTTTCTTATATCTTTATGATCTGCCTTTTCTTATAATCTGTTCTGTTTATCTGTAACCTCTCTTGTCTTCTTATCAATATATGAAATCCAGTTTGAGTTTCTGATGACAACACTTTATTGTCCAGAACACATATAAAATACTCCTTAAACGTTATAAACTTAATAACGTAATCTGATCAAACTGGAAAACCAGACCAGACCAATCTGTATTAACTGATAGGACTCTTTTTGTAAAGTGTGGTTTCGACATCATCAACAAGGGGGAAATTGTTGGGAACCCTATAGAATAGTGTTGATGATGGTTTCTCGAAACACACTTAGCTGGTCTGTATGTTAAACTGTTCCCCGTGTCAAACCAGATTACTATAGATCTAGTGATTTCTGTTTTGGAACAGACTAGGAGATGACTTAGAATGTAAAGGATATATTCCTATAGAAGTCATTCTCAACTCAGAATAGGATGAAGGTCAAGATTTCACGCTCAGAAGAATCGATCTGCTGTAACAGACAGCGACCAGATCGATGACCAGATCGATGACCAGATCGATGTCTACAGCGAAGAACCAGAGCGATTGAGTCATCAAGCCATTTGCTGACATCATCCTACACATCATATACACTTGCCATGTCAAGATCAAGATCCATCCAACAGGGTTTGGAAAGTTGATCTACGATTAAAACATATAAGGAAAGAGACCGTTAACAATCTGATTTCCATAAATCAAAGATTGAGTCAACCTTTCCTATATGGCAAGAACAGATATGATGAAAATCACTGATTGGCAATATACCATCTATATCACACCAATCAACAAACGGCTAGAATTTTAATATTCAATGCCTATATAGTTGAAGTCAACAATCTGGAAGAAGGAGAAAATACGCACGAACTATACTGCAATTATCATTCAAGCACTCTGCATTCCAGACTTAGAGCTTCAACATCTTGTGATTCTACATCACACCAACCACCTCGATTCAAGTCGGTCTTGTCGAGAGAAAGGAGATCACCCTGCTAGCTAGTAGTTTTCTAGTGGTAACGTAGAGGTAATCTGTTGTAAAGGGACACGACCCTTCATTCGTGCATAAGTATCAGTCTAGTTGTGATTGGTACTTGTGACTCGTTCTCCACGAGTATAAAGAAGCAGAGTATCCTAGTAGTGGATAATCTGGTCTAGGTTTGACCAGATCGTGGACGTAGGGATTTCCCGAACCACGTTAAACATCGTGTGCTTTACTTTTCTGCACTCTTATTATCTGTTGTTTATTATCCTAACCTCCTGCACTTTCATATTAGCTGCATTCTGAATCAATCTGTTTTAATCAATCTGATTAATTCCTTAAGGTTTTCTAAACAAGAGCAATCATTAATCCACCATTATTCCGCACTCACTCTACACTCAAGAGGTAATAAGATCACTCTTATTATCTGTTAGGTGTTTTACACTTGAGAGTAATCTGCTTGGACAAAACCAGATACTGATCTGTATATCAATCTGGTCAGTCATTTCAAGCAATTTCTTATACAGAATAGCTTGAGCTCTCATATAAATTGTCAAGTAAACTGAAAAGTTAGTATTTGGTGTATTCCCCCCCCATACACCAAACCTTGCTCTTTCGGGACCAACAACTACGGTTTTTAAAAACCGTAGTGTATGTGCGTGCTTTTTTAATACATAGACTACGGCTTTTAAAAACCGTAGTGTATGTGCGTGCTTTTTTAATACATAGACTACGGTTTTTAAAAACCGTAGTGTATGTGCGTTCTTTTTTAATACATAGACTACGGTTTTTATTAACCGTAGTGTATGTTCGTGTATTTTTAATACATAGACTACGGTTTTTAAAAACCGTAGTATATGTGTATAAAACTATTTATTTAAGAATTAAAAAACGTATGATTGGGGAATTAAAAAAAGTCTATTTATTTAAGAATTAAAAAAAGTAGGACTTGGCGATCGAACTATTTACCTCTACGTTTTAAGTCGGAAGGGGTGCCATATCAACCAACAGCAACACTTGTCTTTAGTTTCGAAGTTAAATCATAATATATAGACTAACCCTAAAAATCCCTAAATAGCAGCTTAACCCTAAAAATCCCCAAATCCCCAATACTTCGTTTTTTCTTCCTGCTCGCGACAACTGTTCGAGAGCGAACTGCTGCTGTAAAAATCTCCTAGCCAAAGCTCTTGAAAACTTTGAGAGAGAAGGTCAAGTGATGCTACCGCGTTGAAGGCATCAACCATCTTCAAAAATGTCGCCCCCACGAATTTCACGGTTTGCTGATTTTTCCACTGTTTCTCATATTCACTACAAGAAAAATGGCATACGACAACATAGGAATGACAAGGGTTTTTAACAAAATGTGTTGTCATAGGGATAAAAACCGTTGTCGTAATCAAAACCGTTGTCTTTGAGCGAGAAAATGCGCTCATAGACAACGGTTTTTATATACCGTTGTCGTTGGTGTGTTGTCGTATTCATTTTTAATGTAAGTTATTATCTACTTATAAGTTATAAATTACAATTCTACACAACTAAAATTCAACCTTTTCTAGACTTTACTATCACAAAATGAGAAAAAAGAACACATATAAAATTAGAATAAAACTAAGGTAAAATGCTAAAGACTTATTTTCTTCATAAATCAAATCACAAAATTAGATCTTTTTCAATTCCCACAAACTACATTTTCATAAACAACATGCCATTCACCATCTTCCACAAGCATTCTGCATTCTTCTAAAACTCAAATTATCAGAGAAAATAGACAAGTAAAAAAATCAGACATCTCATTGAGTTTCCAGCAATCCGCTATTTTGATTCCGCTCTCCCTGCGCCACCTCCTCAGATTACCGATGATTCCACCGGAAGCCCCAAGTGCCGGACCCCATCGGGATTGCTTGCAGTCTATGTCGGGCCGGAGAGGACCCGATTCGTCATCCCGAAATGCTACCTCAACTTTCCGGTGTTCGTTGCACTCTTGAACCAGGCGGAAGAGGAATTCGGTTTCCAAACTACCGGCGGTCTCGCTCTTCCCTGCGAACCCGGTTTCTTTGTTGAGATTCTCAGGTTCCTCGAATACGACGAGGAGAGGTTTCGCGGCTTCGGCCTCGACGAATTTCTCAGCATTGTTGCTAACGCTGGACTAGAACAAATGAGTTGTAAAGAGTCTTCTTCTTCCTACTCATTCACGCCGCTGCTCCAGCACAAAACTAGGGTTTGAAGCTCCCAATTCGATCTAATTTTAATTTTTTTGGGCATGTTGGGATTAGTTTTCCTTTCCCTACTTTTTAGGGATTCTAGATGAAACGACGTTGTTTAGAATCCTTTTTCTCTAATTTTTATTTTCCGTTATAGTCTGATTTATACATCCTTGAGGTAATTAATTTCTTGATTAATTCTATACAAAATCTGTTTTAAGTTCATTACTTGATGTATCAATCGTGCGACGGTTTTATTTGCTCTTTGTGCTTTAATTGATTTAAAGATTGAAGCGTTTAAGAAAGATTTTGGGTAACCGTTGATGATGGGTTTTGATTAGATATACAGAGGGAAGAGAAGAATGTACAGAAAGCGATCAAAGAGGCAGCTAAACGGAATGACATGGGTTCTGCTAAGGTGTTTTCCCCATTTATGTTTCTGTGAATTTTTAAGTCTGCTATATTATGAAAGTTATGATTTTGATGATGACTTGGATTTTTGGAAGATCCATTGAGGAATTTTGTTTTTTTTTTATGTTATTTTTTTATACTGGACTGTACCTGCAATTGAAAAATATGATCTTTGAGGGTTTTGACATCTAGGTTTGGTGTTATTATTCCTTTTGAACCATCAATTGCTGAATTACGAAGGAACACTTTCTCAGAAGCAGTAGAAGTATAGGTCCCTTGATGTTTATTCATTGTTACTTAAAACTGTGAATCGGCTCTATGAGAACAAGGCTCAATTGAATTCAATATCAATGCATCTTGGAGAAAGTGTCGGTACGATCATGTTCACTTCACTTATTTCTCATGTTTGATCTATTTATAGTTCCTTTTCATTACTCTTGGACAAAGGAATAGGCAATATGTTATAGTTGTGTTAGTATATCATGTCTTATATTATGTGTTTGAACTTTGAATAGCTTTTCATTTTGATCCTATATTTTTCTCCTTAATAGTCTGTATTGATCCTCTTCGACTTGCATACTGGTTGTGTTTTATGTGTTGTTAGGTGTGTTTCATATTTAGTGTTAGGGTAGGGAAAATGATTACTTTAGAGACAAGGTATGTGTGTTTCATATTTAGTGTTAGGGTAGCGCTGGAGACGCGGATGAAGCCATTATTGGAGAACGAGTTTGTGCCTTGATTTCTGGTAATTAATTAATTAACCTAACCAAGTCTTTAATTTTTCTTAGATTTTCGTTATTGTAGATGCCACTGAAGGCGACAGAGAGGGACGTGTTCGAGTTCTTTTCACAAGCTGGAAAGGTTGGTGAAGATTATCATATGAACAATTTTGATAATGATGATGTAGAACTGCTTTAAGTTTTCCACCTTATAATGTCACCTTATGGTGCGTTTTAACAATCTCTCATGTGAGAGATGTTCCACAGAGAAGTATGATTTCTTTGGATGCTATTGGCCCAGACAACTGATTTCTAACTTTTTTTTATTGAATCAAGTTTGCAAAGCTTAAAATTGAACTTTTTAATACCTGATTTTAATAATAAATGTTGGTCCCGAAAGAGCAAGGTTTGGTGTATGGGGGGGGGGGGGGATACACCAAATACTAACTTTTTCAGTTTACTTGCCAATTAATCAGAGAGTTCAAGCTATTCTATATAAGAAATAGCTCGGCAGTGACTAGACAGATCGATGTGCAGATCGATAGCAGTTTTAGTCCAAACAGATTACTCTCTTTATTGAAAACACTTAGCTAATAATAAGAGTGATCTTATTACTTTCTGAGTGTTGAGTGAGTGCGGAATTATGGTGGATTAATGCTTGCTCTTGTTTTAGAAAACCTTAAGAAGTTAATCAGATCGATTAGGCAGATTGATTAAGAATGCAGATTATATGATAGTGCAGAAGGTTAGAATAATGAACAACAAAAATGAAATATGCAGGAATGTAAAGCACACAGTTGTTTAACGTGGTTCGGGAAATCCCTACGTCCACGATCTGGTCAAATCTAGACCAGATTATCCACTACTAGGATACTCTGCTTCTTTATACTCGTGGAGAACGAGTCACAAGTATCAATCACAGCTAGAGAGATACTTATGCACGAAATAAGGGTCGTGTACCTTTACAACAGATTACCTCTACGTTACCACTAGAAACCTACTAGCTAGCAAGGTGATCTGCTTCTTCTCGAGAAGATAGACTTCAATCGAGATGGGTTGGTATGATGTTGAATCACAGTTCTTGAAGCTCTAAGTCTGGAACAATGAAAAGTTGAGAGTATTTTTCAGTATATCGCGCGTGTGTCTCTGTTGTATCCAGATTTTGCACTTCAATCTTATATAGGCATTGAATTGAAAATTCTAACCGTTCGTTGATTGGCGTGAGATAGATGGTATATTGCCAATCAATGATTTCCATCATATCTGTTCTTGCCATATAAGAAAGTTTGACTCAATCTTTGAGTTATGAAAAGCGGATTGCTAACGGTCTCTTTCCTTTTATGTGTTAATCTAAATATCTTCTTTCCAATCCCAGTTGGATGGAATTTAATCTTGACGTGGCAAGGGCATATGATGTGTAGGATGATGTCAGCTGGAGGATTGATAATTCAATCGTTCTGGTTCCTCGCTGTAGGCTTCGATCTGGTCACTGTCTGTTACAGCAGATCGATTCCTTTTGGCGTGAAATCTTTACCTTCATCCTATACTAAGTTGATATTGACTTCTATAGGAACATTTTCTTTACATATCAAGTCATCTCCTAATCTGTTCCATAACAGTGTACACTTTATATTTAGTGATCTGTTTCACACGTAGAACAGTTTAAAACTCTAAGAAAACTAAGTGTGTTTTTTAGAGTCCATCATCAAAACTAAATAACGTGGGGTTCCTAACAATAAATACCCCCCATTTTATTCGATGATTGTATCTGTGCTGACTTCCTTTTATCCTCAAGTTAGGGATGTTAAATTGATTATGGATCGAAATTCAAGGAGATCAAAAGGAGTTGGGTATGTTCTGCTTATTTTGAATTTTCATTTCATACTATCAAATTTCAGAACTTTTTTTACTAGCTCAATTTGTCATTTTTCAAGTTCGTATTAGGGGTGATACATGCTTTTAAGTTCTTTATTGATGCACATTAATGTCTTTTCTTAGGAAAATGATAATTATGAGGTTAATAGTTGGTGTTCTAAGTCATTGTTACCTTCTTACTTGAAAAGCTTACTGTGTATGTTTATGTCTGTTGTCTGCCTATGCGGGATGTTTCATTGCTGATGCTGGACTTAGTTCATAATTGAAAAATGAAAATCAGTTTATTGTTTTGAAAGTTGAATCTGCTATTTCTATTGAGAATGTTGTGAGTTTGGGCTGTGTTAGCCATGTACTTTGTAAATGATTTATGGCCTATTGGCCCTTTGTCCTGCACAGCTGAGGATGATTACCATTATTGCAGGTACATTGAATTTTATGATGTTATGTCTGTACCAATGGCTATAGCTTTATCTTGGCACCAATTTCTTGGACAACCTGTTATGGTGAAACCTTCAGAGGCTGAAAAGAATCTTGTCCAATCAACTGCATCTGCTGGTGGGTCAGTTACTGGACCATATGGTGCAACAGATAGGAAACTTTATGTAGGAAATTTACATTTCAACATGACAGAATTTCAGCTTAAGCAGGTATATTGCTTCTTATTGGTGTTGTCTGTTCTTCATGCATCTAATTATTCTACCATTTGTATGATATAAGTATATCCTTGACCATCTTAGCCCTCCATCAGATCTGTCATTTGTGCTGCCACATTTGAAAGTTTTGTTTCCTTGTTGTCAGTTAAGCTAGTATTCTGCTGGCTGTAACATTTAGTAGGGTTGGGTAGATATCATAGACATGGAATACAGACTTCAGAAAGTTATTTTTTATGGTTTGTGTCTTCAGCATGTCCAAAGATGGGCTTTTAATACTCTCTTAGATATCTGAAGCTGTTGTGTGTATTTTTGGTTAACTAATATTTATTAATTTTATTTTTTATTATGAACTCTTCTATGCAACTACTGATTTTCTGGCGTTCTTCAGATTTTTGAAGCATTTGGGCCTGTTGAGCTTGTGCAACTTCCAACAGATCCTGAGACGGGACATTGCAAAGGTTTCGGGTTTGTTCAAGTCAGTATTTTCAGCAAGTTGACTGCATTGATACATGATTCTCTGTTGATAGTATATTTAATATTTTCAAAATCTGATTTCAGTTGCTTTGTTGTTATATGATTGATTCACTGACTTTTGTTTTCTGTTTTTAAGTTTTTGGCTAATTATGCATTGTTTTTCCATTTTGTTTGGAAGCTTATATTGCTTATAGTGTTAAATATACCAAGTTGGTAGTGTATGGCCATTTTTGTTGATATAAAGTGGTGTAGCAGTTGATGTAGCAATGAACATGACTTCTTTGAACAAGTATTTAGTTCCATCATGTAATTTGTTAGTGCTGTATGATGTGTCTGAGTTGATCTGTCAGTCTTCTATGGTTCATCCATCCAGATTGTTTAATTTGTCTCTACTTTGTACTTGAATTATGTATGTGATTGTTATTGGCTTGGTATTGCAAATGGGGTTCCTTTTGGTGTCATTTTTTCTTTTGAAATTTTTAAGTATTTTTTTGTAATTGTAATGACTGTTTAATTTGATGGGAATATTTGTTTAGATTTTTGCTTCTGAAAGCTTCTTGGAGTTGATAGAGTACAACAAAGAAGAAATCTTGGGTAGAAATTGCAAGTAACTTTACTTAATGGGGTTGGAAGTATATTATCTAAGAAGAAAATCTTGTTTCTATAGTTGTTGTAGTACAAAGTGTGAAAACTTGTTATGTATTTGTTGCAAATCTGCTAGGGCCTGAAACCGATACCTCGACTGTTAAGAAAATAAGAGAAGCTATTGATAAATTTGATCACAGGCAAGAAGTGCTGGAACTTATTCATCTGCAGCCTATGCGAGATCAATAGGTAGTCAGGTATCTTTTTTTGTAAATAATGAATAATCATAATTATTATAACTGTGCGCAGGCCCCATTGTCTTTCTGCCATTGATACTCTTGAGTCTTTCTGCCATGTAGTTATTTTTCATCATTGCTTTGGTTCAAAGCTATGATATTATGTTGTTGATTCATGTATGAACTACAGTTCTTGCCTAAGATAGTATGTGATAACGGGAATGTTTAATGAGTTAGCCTTGTTAGTTTTTGTCTATTTTGTATATGCTGCAAAGAAAGCATTCTGTACTTAGTTTGATTTTGGACCAAAGAAGTGTTGTACCATGTAGTCATTTTGATGTATAAAATTTGCTGCTCTTGACAAGAAGTGGCATTGAAGTTATATGTCCTATTCCTATGAGTAATTCCTTGCCATAATCATGGCATATATATATACTTTCTAAAATTTATTTTATTTAATGAAGGCTCCGAGGCAACCTGATGGGTATCAATGTGGATATTTTATAATGCGCTACATGAAAGAAATCGTTGAAGAACTTTTACCGAGTGCTTCTATTTCTTTAAAATCACATGTAAGTTTTTCTTTCTATGTAGTTTATGGGACTTATCTAATTTAACCAACTATTATAAAATTTTATGGTGATATATGTTTTTTAATGTTTGTAGTTTGAGAATAGGAAATATTCTATTGCGGATATTGATGATGTGCGTGATGAGTGGGCAAATTCGATGATTCTTTGTCTGTAGGATGATTATATGAGGTATTTACTTTAATGTTTACGTATAACAGTTAAACTATATATTTTATGTTATCATTTTAAATTATCTTATTCATATACATATATATATGTGTGTTTATCTTTTCAGGTTGAGGTCAAAAGGTGGATTGATGCAATTAGATTTTGTGTAGTTAACATGCAACTTCAGTTTCGTATTTTGGATATTTAGCATGTACATTGATAACTTTAATTGTAAAGAAAAATGGATATAAACAAATTGTTGGGATGACAACATTTTGTAATGTAATTATCGATGAATTTTAATTTAATGAAATCCTGTAATTTTGTAATGACAACTTCAGGTGTGTATGTATGTGTATATATATATATATAAACAGGTGTGGTATACGAAACTGTAGTGTAGCTAGTTTATATTGAAGCATACACTACGGTTTTTGATAAAACGGTAGTCTATAATAAATTTTACACTACGGTTTTTGATAAAACTGTAGTCTATTGCTCAATCATACACTACAGTTTTGTTAAAAACCGTAGTCTATAATAAATTTTACACTACGGTAAGTGTAGTCTATTACTCAATCATACACTACAGTTTTGTTAAAAACCGTAGTCTATAATAACCTTTACACTACGGTTTTTATGAAAATTGTACTCTATACTGAATCATATACTACACTTTTGTTAAAAATCGTAGTCTATAATAACATTTACACTACAGTTTTGTTCAAAACCGTAGTCTATACTAAATTATATACTACAGTTTTGTTCAAAACCGTAGTCTATAATAACTTTTACACTACGGTTTTTGAGAAAACTGTAGTCTATACTGAATCATACACTACACTTTTTTAAAAACCGTAGTCTATAATAACTTTTACACTACGATTTTTTAGAAAACTGTAGTCTATGATATATCAAACACTACGGTTTTCAAGAAAATCGTAGTCTATTGCTTATCAAACACTACAGTTTTTTCAATAAACTGTAGTCTATACATAAACATATACTACGCTGACATGAAAAACCGTAGTGTATAGTTATACATACACTACAGTTGAATGCTAAACTGTAGTAATTGACATGAATACACTACAGTTTTTCTGAATAGACTACGATTTTTAACCGTAGTCTATTCTCAACATAGACTACGGTTTTCAAACCGTAGTGTATACTAACAAGTATACACTACGGTACTATAGACTACGGTTCAAAAAGGTCATAGACTATGGTTTAAAATCGTAGTCTATGAGCGTTTTTCTACTAGTGCCGTTAGCACAGAACTAACTTACAGAAAACAGATTGTGTCTAAGACCCTCAACATACGAAACATTTGAGATGGTGGTCTTGCCAACTTTTATATTTCCATATCCTCTGGTGTATCCTTTTGAGTTACATCCAAAGGTGACTTGTGGTCCTGGCTTTTCAATGTAATCTGATAGTAGATTCTTGTCACAAGTCATGTGCTTCGAACATCCACTATCTATTCTCCAGATTGTTCCTCTAGCTATCTTGTTTCTTCTTGCAGTCTTCTGGTCCTGCAATTAATTACTCTTAGCTACCCTTCAACGTTTGGGTGCTTGGTTATTAGCAAATGTTCCCTTTCGAATCCAGAACATTTTTGGGTTAGGAACAGATATATAGCAGGTAATGATGTTCCCATCATTATCAACTTTAGACAGAGAATGGAATACAGATGGATGATGTCTCTCTATTCCATCATTCTTCAATCCCTTCTTAATGGGTAATGTCCTGTTGACATTCTTGTTGGGTAATGTCCTGTTGACATTCTTTTTATGAACATGATCTGTTTCTGTGTAATGGGCTGGTTGTCCCTTTGTTTGATGGTATTGTCTGTACCCAGTCTGTTTCACCATCATCTTCTGGGGATGATCTTTCTTGTTCCTTAGATCTATTACTTGATCTGGTATTTGCTTTCTCTCTGGTACAAAGCTTATGTGTTGGTCCCAAAAGAGCAAGGTTTGGTGTATGGGGGGGGGGGGGGGGGAATACACCAAATACAAACTTTTCAGTTTACTTGTTCAATTTTTAGAGAGATCAAGCTATTCTTAAAGAAGAAATTGCTCGACATATGACTTAACCAGATTGATCACCAGATCAATATCAGATCAGTCCAAGCAGATGGCTCTCTAGTGTAAACACTTAGACAATAATAAGAGTGATCTTATTATTTTCTAAGTATTGTGTGTGCGGAAATATGGTGGATTTAATGAATTCTCTTTAATTTAGAAAACCTTAATGATTAATCAGATCGTTAAGCAGATTGATTGAGATGCAAATTATATGATAGTGCAGATGATTAGTATAATAAACAACTGAAAGTAAATATGCAGAAATATAAAGAACACAGTTGTTTAACGTGGTTTGGGAAATCCCTACGTCCACGATCTGGTCAAAACTAGACCAAATTATCCACTACTAGGATACTCTGCTTCTTTATACTCGTGGAGAACGAGTCACAAGTATCAATCAAGGCTAGAGAGATACTTATGCACGAAATAAAGGTCGTGTCCCTTTACAACAGATTACCTCTACGTTACCACTAGAAAACTACTAGCTAGCAGGGTGATCTCCTTTCTCTCGATAAGACAGACTTGAATCGAGATGGGGTTGGTGTGATGTAGTATCACAGTTTGAAGCTCTTAGTCTGGTTCAGAGATTGCTTGAGAGTATGTTGTCAATATAGCTCGCGTGCGTTGTTGTTGTTCTTTTCCAGACCATGAACTCCAAGTATATATAGAATTTGAATTTTGAAATTCTAGTCGTTGTTGATTGGCGTGAGATTGATGGTATATTGCCAATCAATGAAATCCATCATATCTGTTCTTGCCTTGTAGAAACGTTGACTCAATCTTCTAAGTATGGAAAGCAGATTGCTAGCGGCTTCTTTCCTTCTTTGTGTCAATCAAAGATTCTCTTCCCAATCGCGGTTGGATGGGCTTCAATCTTGATGTGGCAAGAGGATATGATGTGTAGGATGATGTCATCTGGTGGTTTGATGACTCTATCGATCTGGTGCTTCGCTGTGATCATCGATCTGGTCAGTGATCTGGTCGCTTTCTGTTACAGCAGATCGATTTCTTCTTGGCGTGAAATCTTGGCCTTCATCCTATACTATTTATAGAAATGACTTCTATAGGAATAATTCATTTACATGTTAAGTCATCTCCTAATCTGTTCTCTATCAGAATTCACTTTACATGTAGTGATCTGTTAACACGTAGAACAGTTTAATACCAAAAAGACTAAGTGTGTTTTGAGAGATCATCATCAAAACTAAGATACTTTAAGGTTCCCAACAATTTCCCCCTTTTTGATGATGTCGAAACCACACTTTACAAAAATATCCTAATAACTAATTAAGAGTGATCTGGTTTGATGGCCAGATTGATTAAGTTTCGTTATTAGGTTATAATGATTAAAGTAGTTTTATATGTTCTGGACAATAAGAGGTTGTCATCAGAAACTTAATGAACATTCATAGATAGGGGCAAATTCAGATTACAGTTCATCATAACAAAAATAAGAATTACAGATTGTAAAGATATGAGAAATGATTATCTATCTTCTTTTCCTTCTTTCTTCATGTTGCTTCTTCATTTTAGCTCTTGTTTCATCTGAGATTAGATGCACGCTCTCATACAAACCTTCTCTCACCCTTATGTAGTCTGGATCCTCAGCATCAATTTTGTAGCCTCTATTTTCTGCGAGCTGGTTTATGAAGGTGAGCAGATAGGTCTTATCTTGTAGCTTGGTACCAGGAATCTCTGGACATTCTCTAAACTCTCTTTCTGGTGCAGTGATGGTGACTTGAGCTCTTGCAGCTGCTTCTCTTATAGCTTCCACCAAATCCTTGGCATCATTCATGTCTAAGTATAAATTGAATGCCCCATTGGGTGTGCCCTCGCAGTATGTAGGTTCTCTGATGAAGTATCGGCACAATATGAAGCCATATTTCAAACCCTCCCAACCATTCTTCAAGTTGTCTGGGACCCAGCTGGTCTCTCCTTCTTTTGACTTGTTTGTCTTTATAGGAGCAAATGAGAACCAGCCAGATCCAGATCTTTTCTTCCTCTTTATGGGTTGAGAGTGGCTCGATCTGCTTGAAAATGATGTCTTTTGAATTTGAGCAGATGGTGGAGTTGGCCGATCTGGTGTAATATGTTGCTCAGATGGTGGAGTTGGTCGATCTGGTGTAATCTGTTGCTCCTGTTGAGCCTCAGTCCTTTCATCCGTGGCAACAGATTGCAACTTCCCCTTCGCAACCATCCCCTTCCCTTTCTCAACCACTGTCTTCTTTCCTTTCTTGGATCCTTCCCCCTTTTCGACATCATCAACATACAGAGTGATGAGTGCCTTAAGGGAGGCGATCTCCTCCTTCATCTCCTTTACTTCTTTGTCTAAATCGATCTTTTGTGTAAGCAGTGAAGTGATGTTGAGGTTAGAGTCATCGATCTGCTTTTGGAATGACGTCTTCGTCTGGGCCAGACTGACAGTGAAACGCTCTTGCTCCTCCTTTATCACACCAATCTCATCAAAAAATGAGTCAATTAGGGCCTTCGTTGGGTAGCGCAGTTCACTCATCTTTCTGGCCACAAAATCTTTCCCATCTGTTTCAAATTTTCTGAACATCGCTCTGGTTTTTGAGTTAGCTGCTTTTATCACTTCGCCAGCGATGCCATCTGTCTGCTCCTTAACAATAGCATGGACCATATCCTTCTCTTTCTTTGCAAATTCAGCAACAATCTTGTACATTTCATTGACTTTAAGCTCCATTGTCATTAGAGTCTGATCGATTTGTGCCTTTCTCTCCTCTGCAGCAAATCGATCATCGTCCATCTTTTTGCTCAGTTCTTCTAACTTCAGTCTGCACACTCTTCTCAAGTCTGAGTCAACCTGGTCAACGTGGGATTTCAGATGGTTGTTGAACTCAGTGAGAATGTGAGTGGCCTGGTCTTGGACTGTAGAGAGCGTCCCATACATAAATTTGTTAACTTTGTGAGAGATGAGGTCCTTCACTTGTTCATTTGACAGTGATTGATGTTGGGTCATCAATATGACCACCAAATTTGTCATCTCCACAAATTCATCCATTTTTGTTGTGACAGCAGGGGTGTATATGTCGTCAGTAAGCTTCACTCCCACCGTATGTCCAGCTGGTTCATATTCCTCTTGTGGATAACTGACCACTGCTATTGGAATCTTACTTGTTTTGGCTGGTTCCCCCTCAGACTGGGCAGTGGTCTCTACAATCTGCTCTCCAGCATCAGCCATGTGCTGATCTGGTTCTGGTTCTGTTGTTGCTGCACCCGGTTGGTGAGCATCAGAAGGTTGAGCTTCAACTCCTACTTCCTCAACTACTCCCTCTTCAATGCTTTCATAAAATTCCAGCATGTTTGCTTTTTCATATTCATATCTGAGGTCGATCTGGAGTTCGTTGGCTTCAAATTTAGACATGCCTAGGATGTCTGGTTTGTAAGTCTCCCTTAGCTCAGCTATGGAAGAGGCAGTGAAAATGTTGAGCAAGGTGGCTTCTTCTATCTTCAGAGCATGTATTGATCTGGTTCAGAGAAGGGCATCAAGGACATAGAATTCTTTGTCCTTGATGAGCAAAAGCAATTTGAGCCGTCTAGCTGTTTCATAAGTTTCTGGAGTGAGCTGTATCCTAGGAAATGTCCTAAGTACAGAGTGATATGCTTCTGTTTCTAGCATTCTCACAACAATCTTTGCCTTTTTCATTTCTTCCTCCTCATCAGTAGACTCATCTTCTCCTTCGACTTCCTCATCGATCTGCTCTAAAGGTTCAGCAGATGATGGACTCGTAGTATGAGCTGGAGAAAAATCCTTGACCTGGCTTGGGTCCAAGGATGAGATTGGAGCCACGTCCTCTGGTGGTCCAACCACCAAGATTTCTTCCTCCTCAACCTCCTATTGAGGGATGACAGTTTCTTCAGCCTGGGCTTCCTCCACAGGTTCTGCAAGTTTTTGTAACCTCCTTCTCTTTTGTTTCGGTTGTTGGGCTGCAGTGGAGGCGTCAGTATCGATTGAGCTCACCCTCCTTATAATTCTTTTGGTGGGGGTCCTTTTGACTTGTTTCTCTTTTGTAACTTTGGATTTTGTGGATTTCTCTACAGGGGCAGATGGTGGGACCCAGATCGGGTTGGAGCTTCCCATCTCCATCAGTGCATTTGCAAAAACAGGGTCAGTCACCCTTGCAATCAGGTTAGCAGAAATGCCCATAGACATTTCAATCTGGTGCTGGTCCTTCGGAAAGTGCAATCTGGTGTTGAACTCTACTATGGTATCCCACTAGTGTTGTGCAAAGAAGGATTCCAGCATGTAGCTGATTTTGGTGGAGTGCCTTAAGCTGCTCCTCTTCACCTCAATCCCAGGTTTGCCTCCTTTAACATAAGTAATCATCTTGGCCTCCTTAGCCAAGAGATCAAATAGTATTCTGCTCCAGTTAACCGGTAGGTTAAGCACGACGGCAGCCAGAATCTTGAACTTCTCGGGAGTGACCTGGTCGTACGAACCATTGTGGTTCAAGAAGATTCACTGGACGAATTCAAAAACTATCTTGAATTCGGGTGCGAGTAGGGCTCGGTTGAACATCTTGTTCAAATAGCGAATGGGCACCACCATTACCATCTCTATGGCCTCCTGAAGTTGTTCGTTGCTGATGTCTCCCAGAGTGAGACCTTCATCCTTCAATTTGCTGATGGTATTGCCTTTGCTAACCCTGATGGTAGCTTCGTTGCCGCCTTTCTGTCCTTGCCACGAGAGATAAAAGGCCGCAACTTCCTTTGGTAGAAAGTGAACAGGATGTGCAGTAATTATGTTGTGAAATCCTACAAATAAGTCAAAACAATAGATGTGAGCACTATCCTTCCATCAATGAAGTATAAGTGCCCAATAGCAGTTTACAGATTATTGAATTCTATACACCAGTACAAGTGCTCATAAGAATGTAGAATAGATAAGGCAGATTTTCAATACAAGTTTAAGAGAACTCAAAGCATACAAGATATAGAGAAGTAAAAAAAAAAAACTCGTAAATTTTAAACCTTCGCAGCTCTAACAAGGTCGAAGGCCTTGTCCAGTTTATGAAAATCGAAGGTATCAAGTACTGCGAAGAGATCTTGATGAATATATGGTTTCAAGAAGTTCACTTGCTCAAGAAATAGTGAAGATTTGGGTGCCATATTGGTAAAAAAACAGAGAGGTTTTTTAAGATTGAGAGAGTTTGGTAGGGAGAAAAACTTGCTAAGTGTCGAAGATTTGCAGTGTGGGTGATAGTCAAACCGCCTTATCAAATATATATAAAAGAAAAAGAGATAAGTAAGGTAATAATATAAATTAATATCCTTCCCTTTTTCAGCTTTTCCCGCCTTTCCAAGGTAGAGACTTGCAGTTTATTACCGCCTCTATTATGCGTATGATACACGTGCTTTTGATCCTAGGGATGTAGTGTCGCGCATGTTTGTTTACACTGTAAAAAGTGCTTCCTTTTTCTTGATTTGGTAAATATCTCTTTGATCACTATTTCCAAACATAGTATCAATCATCACAAAAATAAAAGATTTGATATATTGTGTCAGAAATTAGATATATGCTATGATTAAGTTGATATAGTCGCCGTATATTGTTGACTTTTCCCCCTTAACCAAGTAATGGGAAAGTTAATGAGAGATTTTAATTAATATCCATGTGGCTGCTAGTCATCTGGTTCAGATCGATCTCCTTTGTTGGTCCCGAAAGAGCAAGGTTTGGTGTATGGGGGGGGGGGGGGAAATACACCAATTACAAACTTTTCAGTTTACTTGACTAATTTAATCAGAGAGATGTAAGCTTTCTGGAACACAGATTGCTTGAGGTGATAGACCAGATTGATTTTCTAATCGATCTTGTTCTGTCCAAGCAAAGTCTCTCAAGTGAGTTATACAAAGCAGAGAGTAAGATTAAGCTTAAACTCCAACAGTGTATCGTGTGCGGAATAATGGTGGACTTAGTCGTGCTCTTGTTAAGAAAATCTTTAGAAAACTTAATCGAGTATTTAGGAGATTGATTAAGAATGCAGATTGAATGAGTATGATAGATAGAGAATAAAAACAACTGAATATAAATGCAGAATATAAATAACACAGTTATTTTTACGTGGTTCGGGAAACCCCTACGTCCACGGTCTAATCCAAACTGGATTAGATATCCACTACTAGGATACTCTTCTTATTTATACTCGCTGAGAACGAGCCACAAGTTTCAAGTACAAGCTTGATTGAAACTTATGCACGAATAAGGGTCGTGTCCCTTTACAACTTACAGAAACTACTGTAAACAGGTTATCTTCACGTTAATCCACTAGAAAACTACTAGCTAGTAAAGATCTCCTTCTTCTCTCGATAAGACAGACTTGAATCGAGGTTGGGTTGATGTGATTACGATCACGAACGGATTGAAGCTTTTTGTCTGATGAGAGAAAGAATCGTTTGAATGTATTTCTGTAATGTAGCTCTCTCGTTATCTCTCAGACTTTAAAACTTCAAACATATATAGGCTCTGAATTTGAAATTCTAGCCGTTTGTTGATTGGCGTGATTTGATTTGTGGATTGCCAATCAATCATATCTCTTCTTTCCTTGTAGAGTCATTGATTGAATCTTCTATGAATGGAAAGCAGATCATCTGTTATTACTTTCCTTCTTCGTGTCAATCAGTGATTCTCTTTCCAATTCTCGATGGATGGATTTTAATGCATCATTGACAGAATTGGTTCAGCTCTTTCTGTTTTGCTTCAAACCTTCTGGTTATGTCCTTTCTGGTCTTAGTGCCTTTCTGGTTGAACACTAGTTAGACACTTTCTGGTTGAAGTGCTTTTCTGGTTGAACACTGGTTAAACACTTTCTGGTTGAAGTGCTTTTCTGGTTGAACACTGGTTTAGACACTTTCTGGTTGAAGTGCTTTTCTGGTTGAACACTGGTTTAGACACTTTCTGGTTTTAAGTATCTTTCTGTCTGTTACTTGCTGGTTTCTGTCAGAGACATCTTCCATCTTTCTGGTTGAAGTTTTTTGGTTCAACTTTGACTTGCTCCACTTTCTGTCTGAGACTTGCTGGTTCACTTTCTGTTAAAGTTGACTTACTACAGCTTTCTGTCTGAGACTTCTTTCATCTTTCTGGTTGAACTGGCTTCGACTATCTGGTTTATAGAACCAAAAGAAATGATACAGAACATGAATAATACCAAGTGTGTTTTTGAGAGAACATCATCAAAACATAGAATATTTGTGGGGTTCCCAAGAATTTCCCCCTTTTTGATGATGTCAAAACCACACTTAGACAGCGTAATCAAATTAGTATGTATCATGTTCTGGAGAGATTAGCTTTTAAGTAAAATAACAGTAAACAACAATAAGATAAGAGGACTCCATATTCATAGATATATGAATCTGATGAGTACAAGATGGTCAACAGAAATAACAGATAGATAACAGACAGAAGATAAGAATTAAAATCTATCTAAGAAAACCATCTGGCTGCTCCCCCCTTTTTCATTTTCTCTCTCTGTGCATCGGAAACCAGTTGGATGCTCTCATAGATGCCATCTCTCACCCTGGCATAGTTTGGATCATGGTTGTCGATTTTATAGCCTTTGATCTTTGCCAGTTGATTGATGTAGTTTAAAATATAAGTCTTATCTGGAAGATTGTTGCCTGGTATAGTTGGGCAGACCATGTATTCCTTTTCTGGTGCCTTTAGCTGGATTTTAGCCTCAGAAACAGCTGTTCTGATCCTTTGAATGAGATCCTGGTCACTGAAGTTCTCTAGGTAACGGTTAAAGTCTTCATCTGGGGTAGACTCTGAATATGTAGGCTCTTTCAAGAAGTATCTGTTCAGAATAAAGCCTTGTTTGACCTTTTCCCAGTCAGTTTGGTCATTCTCTGGAACCCATGTGTCATTTGGTGTCTTCTTTTGCAGGGATAGGTTCCAGCTGAATGGTTTCTTCTTCTTTTTCTTGGACTGGGTGGTCGATTGTGATGACTGTTGCTGTGAGCACTCTGTTGATGAAGGCGAAGAGAAAGGAGTTTGAAAAGATTTTTCTTTAGCCTCCTGGGCAGCCAGCTTTCTCTCCCTTTCTGCCTGTTCTTTATAAAATTGCGTTCTGAACACTGGATCACAAGCTTGATCCATGCTCACACCAAACAGCAACAGTTCAGCTATCTGGTCTCCCTCATAGATCGGTTTCTTGCCTTTGTCTGTGGGGATCTGAGGTGGTGCTGGTTGAGCTTGTTCTGATCCCAGTAGGGTGGGGTCAGGTCTAGGTGGTGTGGTTGGTCTCGGTTGAGTTGGTGCTGGTGTTTCTACTCCAGCATCTGTTCCAGTTGCCACCTCTTCTGTTCTTAAGCCCTTGCTGCTATCTTTACCTCCTTTGCTTACTGATATTTCCCCCTTTTTGACATCATCAAAGAGAGTATTTAGAAGCGTACGTAGAGAGGCAATTTCTTCTGTCATTTGCGTCATTTTATCTTCAGCATCAGCCTTGTACCCGAGCAATAGATTAACTTTCTGGTCAGTTTCCTGAAGCTTTTGCTCGAGCCTGCTGTTCAATGTTGATAGAGTCTTGTCATAAGTTTCTTGTAACTCTTCGATAGCAGTAAGGCGGTTGCTCTGGGTCTCGAATTCTTCAGGACTCGGATAAAGAAGATCATTCAAAACATCCATCTGATGTGTCTTCAGCAGGTCCACAAATTTCTCATTCTCAAATGTGGCCAATTGAGAATGGATGGTCAAGTTTGTATCGTCCTTTAATTGAGCAGCGAGTGCAAGTACTTTCTTGTCAACAGCAGCACTGATTGTGTCTTCTTGTTTGGCCAAAAGGTCAGCTACCAAGGAAGTGGTCTTCTCTGCTTTTTCTTTTATGCCAGTCAGGCGAAGATGGATTTTGGCTTGTCCTGCTTCATTCGCCGATCTATCATCATCAATCTTCTTGTCAAGCTCCTTTCTTACTGTTCGGATCTTGCTTCTGATGTCTTGGTCCATGTCATTCACGTAATCTTTCTGATGTTGATTAAAATCAGAAAGAATCTGTGTGGCTTTCTCTTGCAAGACATTGCAGGTGGTTGTCAGACAGTCTTCAACTCGAAGTGTGATGAGGTTGTCGAGTTGGAAGTTGTTTAATGGTCTGGTTTCCCTCTCCAGCAGTTCTTCCATTGTATAGAAATTGACGTGTTTCTTGAGCTTCTGTGCAGCTCCCTGTGTGTAGATTTCATCGCTTGGTTCACCACCAATAGTCTGACCTACTGGTTCATCATCACCTAAGTCTAGGTTGATGATTGGTGTTTTCTTGGTGGACTTCTTTGATTGTGCTGTTGCTGGTGGTGGTTGTTGTTCTACTGGGGCTGCTTCTCCCATCTGAGCTTCAGAATGTGTTGGCTCCAGATTAATCTTCAAGCTCTCTGCCTCTTGTTTCATAAGGCCAGAGATGAGTTGCTTGTATTCTGCTCGAATTTCTTGGACGGAGGTGACTTGAAGTAGACTCAGCAGCGTTGCTTCTTCCTTCTTTAATTCATCGATTGTTTTGAGTTGAAGCAATGCATCAAATATATAATACTCGCTGTCCTTGACCAGCAAGTAAAATTTGACGCGTGTTGCTGTTCCCAAACTTTCTGGGAGCAGGTGAATTCCAGAAAATTCTTGTAGCACAGCGTGTTGTGCTTCATTCTCCAGCAGTTTGATGACATTCTCCGCTTGCTGTTTCCTTTCTTCGGCTTCATCAGCAGATGATCCTTCCTCATCATCCTCGCTGATTCTTTCCATCCGGTTGGGAGAGGGTGTTGCTGTTCTAGCAGGAGAAAAATCTTTCTCCTGATGTGGAATATGACTTGTTTCTGGTTCCATCTCAGCTGCTGGAGTCTCTGTTTGTTCTATTGGTGCCTGTGGTGTTTCTTCTTCATGTTCTGGCATGTCAAACTGTTCTGCTGTTGCTTCTGGTGATGGTGATGATTCTTGAACTTTCTGTAGCCTTCATTTCTTCTGTTTTGGTTGTGAAGCTGATGTTTCTGTCTCAACAGAGTTACCTCGCTTGACTGAAGTCTTGCGAGTAGTCTTCTCTTTCACAACTTTCTCCTTTGTGGATTTGCTCTTCTGCTTCTCAATACCTTTAGAAGGTGGCATCCAAGTAGGATTAGAACTATCCATTTCCAGTGCTGCATTACGGTGTACTTCATCAAGTATCTTATTGAAAAATTGTGGTGCGAGTCCCAATGACATTTCCAGCTGGTGTTGGTCCTTGGGGATAGAGAGGCTTGTGTTGAATTCAATAGCATCTTCCCAGACTTGCTGTTTGAAGTATCTTTCAATCATCAAACTGACTTTGGTGGAATGTCTGAGATTCCTCTTAACTTCCACTGAAGTTCCTCTGCCCCTGCTATCCTTGGTGTAGGTAACCAATTTGGCTTCCTTACCCATCAGCTCAAACAAGATTCTGCTCCAGTTGACTCGAAGGTTGAGTACAACAGTAGTGAGAATTCTGAATTTCTCCGGAATTACTTGATCATATGACCCACTGTGATTAAGAAAAATTCTTTGAACCAGTTCAAGAAGTAATTTGAATCCTGGTTGAAGTAGAGCTCTTTGGAACATTCTTCCAGTGTAGGAGATTGGTATCACCATCATGACATCCACTGCCTCTTGCAGTTGTTGAGGAGTGATGTCATCCAAACTCAATCCTTCGTCCTTCAACCGATATGCCTGGTTGATCATTTGGATGATGTTGTATGGAGTTTTGCTGGTTCTGTCACCAATTGGCATCAGTACATTTGAAGAACATGTCAGATAAAATGTGGCAACTTGCTTTGCCAAGAACATGTTTGGATGCGCAGTGACAATGTTGCAGAACCCTTTGCATCATAAGAACATTCAACACAAATATATATATATTCATCAGTTTATATGAACACATATGAATATTCACACATGAACAGTAAATTAGAAGAATAGAACATATTTAACAGTTCACAGATCATGTAAGACAGTACATGTAATCATTTGCAGATAAAATGAACATGTAATAAACTTAAAAACCTTTGCAGCGAGAAACCATGGCAAAGATTTCTTCAAGTTTTCGAAATCCATGGGTGTCTAATACAGCATATGGTTCAGGCGAAAGAAACCTCTGAACCTCGGCAACGTGTTGGAGAAATAGAGAAGTTTGTGGTGCCATGATCAAATCGCAAAATGTTTGAGAAGAGATTTGCAGAAGTTTGGGAAACCCTTAAGTGCTTAGAGTGAGTAGTGCTTAGTGCGATGAAAGTGAAGATGAACAGTTCTGAGATGTAAATCGCATATATATAACATAATAATCAATGGCACAAATGAAAGCATAGAAAATGGATGGTTGGATGAATATCTCCCTTTTTAGTTTTCCCGCTTCAGTCTTTGTTTTGCCGCATTTCCTTGCGTGAGATGTACGCTCTAGATCCTAGGGTTTGGAGGCGAGCGTGTGTGTATCTCTTACTTTTGGGCAACTTTCCTTTTTCTACTCCTTGCAGGGATTTTCTCGATCCCAGTTCCCAAAGTTGTGCTAATCATCACAAAAATAGAAGATTTAGTAAATCTAGGAAAAGAAATAATTTTTCAGACTGTAATCTCGTAGATTGATTATGGGAAGTGACGTCTTTTATCTCGGTCGCTTCAATTTCCTCAAAAAGTTCCCCCTTGACTTAGTAAGTAAGAAATAATTTCCACGTGATATTCTAATTTGAGTAATTAATGACACGTGAAATTATTATTTCCTTCTTGACACTCTGTAAATCTTGAAAGCCTTCTGTTGTTAACGTTCTGGTATTTGCAGTCTGGTAGCCTTTTGCTATTTGCATTCTGGTAACTCTCTGCTTGATCTATCATCCAGACTTAGTAATCCAAGCTTTCCACATAGCATCTTAAATCTCTCTTCTGGTAGGGCTTTTGTCAGTATATCAGCACGTTGGATATTTGTATGGATTTTTTCGATCTGGACGTGCTTTCTCTCCACATAATCTCTAATAAAATGATGTCTTACATCAACATGTTTGCATCTTGTGTGAAGTACTGGATTCTGTGTTATAGCTATTGCACTTGAACTATCACAGAATATTGGTATCTCTTTTACTTCAATCTCATAATCCTTTAGTTGCTGCTTCAACCATAGGATTTGTGCACAACAGCTTCCAGCAGCCATATATTCTGCTTCTGTTGTTGATGTGGCAACAGATGTCTGTTTCTTTGAAAACCAAGATATCAACTTGTTTCCTAGAAATTGACACGTTCCAGAGGTAGACTTTCTGTCCAGTTTGCATCCTGCATAATCTGAGTCAGAATAGCCTGTTAGCTCAAAGTTGTCGTCATGTGGATACCAGAGACCAACGTGAGCTGTTCCTTTAAGATATCTAAGTATCTTTTTGACAGCTTCCATATGTGATTCTTTGGGATTGGCTTGATATCTGGCACACACTCCTACTGCAAACGTGATATCTGGTCGACTTGCAGTAAGGTATAATAGTGAGCCAATTATGCCTCTGTATTTTGTTATAGGTGCTGGTTTGCCTTCTGGATCTGGGTCTATCTTTCCATTTGTCTGCATTGGAATCTTGGCTGGCTTGCTGTCTTTAACTCCAAATTTGTTTACCAGATCGTTGATGTACTTTGCTTGATTTACAAAGATACCATCTGGTAATTGTTTTACTTGCAAGCCTAAGAAGAAATTCATCTCGCCCATCATGGACATTTGATATTTGTTCTTCATTAGATCAGCAAATTTATCACATAGATGAGACGATTGAGATCCAAAGATTATATCATCTACATATATCTGGACCAAGAGGATATGTTCTTTGACTTTAATGAAAAACAGTGTTTTGTCTACAGAACTTCTCTTGAATCCTTATTCCAGCAGAAATGTTGACAACGTTTCATACCACGCTCTGGGTGCTTGTTTCAAACCATAGACAGCTTTAGCTAATCTATATACTTTCTGGTCAGGATTTCCCTCTTCAAAACCAAGTGGTTGTTCAACATATACTTCTTCTTCAAGTATACCATTTAAGAATGCACTTTTAACATCCATCTGGTACACTTTGAATCTTTTGTATGCTGCATATGCGAGGAATAATCTGATTGCTTCCAATCTGGCTACTGGTGCAAAAGTCTCGTCAAAATCGATATCTTCCTGTTGACTGTATCCCTTTGCTACAAGTCTAGCTTTGTTTCTGACTACTTCTCCACTTTCATCTCGCTTATTCTTGAATACCCATTTGACACCTATTACTCCCTGATGTTTTGGTCTGTCTACCATATACCAGACTTGGTTTCTTTTGAACTCATTGAGTTCTTCTTGCATAGCAATAACCCAATCTGCATCTTTGAGTGCTTCATAAGTATCAGAGGGTTCAACACGTGATAGGTAGCAACTGAGAAGTGCACTCTCTGCATGCATTATTCTGGTTCTTACTCTATCACCTGGGTTCCCAACAATCTGTTCAGGAGGGTGATTGTCTTGTATCCATCTCCTCCAGCTAGTCATTTCTTCTTCTGATATCTCAGGTTCTGGTTCATTTGTTGGGTCCTCAAATTCTGGGTGAGATGTTTGAAAAGGATTGTCAACATCTGGTTCTTCAATTTCTTGATTATTGTTCCAACCATTTGTCTCTCTTGATTCTTCTGGTTGATCATGATTTTGTTCATTGTTATCTCCTTTTTCTGGTTGATTACCTTCTGGTTGAGTTATTGATCTATCAAAGTCCAGAATGATGTGTTATGTTCCCCCTTGCTGTGAGCTTATTCCTTCAGCATTAGATGGAACAACAATATGATTATCATCTGTTACATAGATCTGTACTAGAAGGATATTCTCTTTGACTTTGATGATGAACAAGTGTTGGGAACCCTAAGATATTTAGTTTTGATGATGGTCTTTCGAAACACACTTAGCATTTTTTAGAGTTTTAAACTGTTCTACGTGTAAAACAGATCACTAGATATAAAGTGTATCATGTTAAAGAACAGATTAGGGGATGACTTGATATGTAAAGGATATAGTCCTATAAAAGTCAATCTCAACTTAGTATAGGATGAAGGTCAAGATTTCACGCCAAAAAGAATCGATCTGCTGTAACAGACAGTGACCAGATCGATGACCAGATCGACATTTACAAGAAGGCACCAGAACGATTGAGTCATCAATCCACCTGCTGACATCATCCTACACATCATATGCTCTTGCCACATCAAGATTGAAGCCTATCCAATAAGGATTGGAAAGAGAATGTTCGGCTAACACATAGAAGGAAAGAGACCGTTAGCAATCTGCTTTCCATAAACTCAAAGATTGAGTCAACTTTCCTATATGGCAAGCAGAGATATGATGGACATAATTGATTGGCAATATACCATCAAACTCACGATAATCAGCAAACGGCTAGAATTTAATATTCAATGCCTATATAATCGAAGTTCAAAAATCTGGAGAGTGTAAGAGAATACACACGCGAGCTATACTATTGTCATACTTTCAAGCAATCAATCTGCAATCCAGACTTAGAGCTTCTAGTGGTAACGTAGAGGTAATCTGTTGCAAAGGGACACTACCCTTAATTCGTGCATAAGTATCTCTCTAGTTCTGATTGATACTTGTGACTCGTTCTCCACGAGTATAAAGAAGCAGAGTAACCTAGTAGTGGATAATCTGGTCTAGATTTGACCAGATTGTGGATGTAGGGATTTCCCGAACCACGTTAAACGACTGTGTGCTTTACTTTCCTGCATATTTATTTTCAGTTGTTTATTATTCTAACCCTCTGCAATATCACATACAAATCTGCATCTCAATCAATCTGTATAACTATCTGGATAATCCTTAAGGTTTTCTAAACAAGAGCAATCATTATCCACCATTATTCCGCACTCACTCAAAACTCAGAAAGTAATAAGATCACTCTTATTATTAGCTAAGTGTTTTCACTAAGAGAGTAATCTGTTTGGACTAAAACTGCTATCGATCTGCACATCAACCTGTCTAGTCATCTACCGAGCAATTTCTTATATAGAATAGCTTGAACTCTCTATTAACTTGTCAAGTAAACTGAAAAGTTTGTATTTGGTGTATTCCCCCCCCCCCCCCATACACCAAACCTTGCTCTTTCGGGACCAACATGTGGTATCAGAGCATTGGTTCAAACGACCATTGTTTTGTTTCACAGGGATAAAACCTGCGTGGTCAACTTGAATAGATCTAAGAAAACCTTTTTCATTCACGTGCATTCTATCTGCTATGGAGTCATCTGTTGTCAGGGCTTGCGAAGAATTTTCCATTCAAGGTTACAGAGAATGGAGCTTCAGAATCAAGATGTGTCTTAAAGCTCATCACTGCTTGATGTGGAAGGTAATCGAAGAAGGGCCATTGGCAATTACAGAAGAAACTACTCGTATCACTGATACAGGAGTGGTCAAAGAATCTGTACTAAAGGATCCCAGAAAATATACTTCTGAAGAAAGGAGAGAAGCTAATCTTGATGATTTTGCCAAAGGGATCATCTCCAGCACGGTCAAAGGCATACATCTGGCTAAAATCCAAGATCTGGATACTGCCAAAGAGATGTGGGAAGCCTTAAGAGACCTAGCCCTAGGATCTGAAGTAATGATTGAGAACAAACTGTCTCTTGCCTGCAACAAATATGATGAATTCAAAATTAAACCAGGCGAGACAATAGAGCAGATGAAGATGAGATTCACTGGAATCCTCCTTGAGATATCTGCATTCAAAAAGAACAAATATACTCAAAAGGAGAAGAACATGAAAGTACTTAGAGCTCTTCCACCAAGCTGGGAGATCTATGCTGCAATGCAACCTCTTCGTGCAGACTTTAATGAATTGTCCACTGAAGCCTTATTTGATCACCTTGAAGGTCATGAGTGTGACATTCAAAGAATTCGAGGACCAGATCATCTGTCCAAAAAGGCAGAAAGCAGCTCGAAGAAGGACAAAGAGGTAGCCTTCAAAGCGAAGAGCAGACCTAATGATCTTTCTGAGCCTACTACTCCAGATGAAGAGAAAGGCTACGACAAACTTTTAAAAGAGTTTGCGATGATCGCCAGAAGAATGGACAAAATGGAGATCAGATCAAAGAAATACAAACGCTTCTACAAAGATAACAATAAAAAATTTTATAAGAAGCATGACAATAATCTATCTGATGACAAGAATGAATCCAAGCAACAGACTGTAAAAACAACAAAAACCTCTAGCTCTACAGACTACACTTGCTTTGGATGTGGCAGGACAGGTCACTTTAAACCAGACTGTCCTGATCTTTCCAAAAGCCAAAGAGAAAAACTAAGAGCAAAGAGAGATCGAAAGCTCAAATATGAACGCAAGGCCATGCTTGCTGAACAAGATTCCAGCAGTTCAAGTCATTTTTCAGACAGCTCATCAGAGAATGATGAAGCATTTGTTGCAAAAGATGAAGAGAGCTGGGATGAATGCTACGTTGGACTGGACAACGGGCTGGATGACGTTGAGGTAAATTCATACTATTCAAACTCCTCGAATGATATCAATCTGGAACAGGATAATGAAGATCAAACAGACTACTCTTGGGAAGAGGTAAATGAGATGTTCAAAAGCTATTCGAGCATCAAGAGACTGTTTAGAGAAGTTGTAGAAGAGAATGAAAGATTGAAGAAATCAGAGGAGATACTAAGCACAGCCAACACTCAATTCATTGCTCAAATAGCTGATCTGGAAGAACAGATCAAAGGAAAAGACTGTGAGATTCACTCTCTAAATTCCAAGGTCAAAGATCTTATTACAAGAAACAACGTTGCTGAAGAAAGAATAAAGAAAGGGAAAGAAATGATTTATAAAAGTGATGAACGTACCAAGTTGCTAATCAATCTGCAACAACAAGGCACATCTGGATTAGGTTATCCAGGTCACTCAGAAAAATCTTCTAGTACCATAAACTTTGTACCAGAAAGGAAACAGATACCAGATCAAGTGAAAGACTTAAAAAATAAGAAAGGACTTCCTCAGAAGATGATAATAAAACAGACTGGAAACAGACAATACCATCAAGCAAAGGAACAACCAGCCTACTACACAGAAACAGATTACAAGAAGAATGTCAACAGGACATTACCCAATAAAAGTGTCAACAGAACACTACCCAATAAGAATGCCAACAGAACAGTATCTACTAAGAAGGAATTGAAGAATGATGAAATTGAGAGATATCATCCTTCTGTACTTCATTCTCTATCTAAAATTGATAATGATGGAAACATCATTACCTATTACATTTCAGCTCCTAACCCAAAAATGTTCTGGATTCGAAGGGGAACATTTGCTAATAACCAAGAACCCAAACGATGAAGGGTAGCTAAGTCTTATTAATTGCAGGATCAGAAGACTGCAAGAAGGAACAAGATAGCTAGAGGAGTAATCTGGATAATTGATAGTGGTTGTTCAAAACACATGACCTGTGACAAGAACCTACTATCAGATTATATAGAGAAGCCAGGACCTCAGGTTACTTTTGGATGCAATTCAAAAGGATATACCAGAGGATATGGGAACATAAAAGTTGGCAAGACCACTATCACAAATGTATCATACGTTGAGGGTCTCAGTCACAATCTGTTTTCTGTAAGTCAATTATGTGCTAATGGTAACCAGATTATTTTTGATACTAATAACTGCTTTGTAAAGAACAAGGAAGGAGATGAGATATTCCTAACCGGAAGATTGCAGGATAGATTATACATTGTCCAGTGGACAAAACTAGATCGAAACCTGCTTAGTCACTAAAACAGTATCAGAAACCAGCTGGTTATGGCATAAGAGATTAAGCCACCTAAACTTTAAGTCAATCAACAAAATTGCAAAAGAAAAGTTAGTTGAAGGACTACCAGATCAAGTATATGATAAAGATCATATATGTGATGCTTGTCAAGCTGGAAAGCAAACCAGATCATCCTTCACAAGCAAAACAGTTCATTCAACATCAAGGATATTAGAGCTGTTACACCTTGATCTGTTTGGACCAGTCAAGCCACTAAGTTTAAATGGGAGAAAATACACATTGGTAATCATAGATGATTACTCAAGATTCACTTGGGTCATATTTCTGTTAAAGAAGAAAGAGACACTAAACAAACTCCCTGATTTCCTACACAAGATCACCAAACAGAAAGAGATGAGTATAACCTCTAACGGAACAGATCGAGGAACAGAATTTCTCAACCAGAAGATTGAAGCATACTGCAACAAGATGGGAATCACTCATCAAACATCTGCTGCTCGAACTCCTCAACAGAATGGAGTTGTTGAGAGAAGAAACAGATCGCTCAAGGAAGCAGCTCGCACAATGCTTAATGCAACAAATCTACCAAAGAAATTATGGGCAGAAGCAATCTACACAGCCTGCTACACTCAAAACAGATTATCCATCACACTCAGACATGGAAAGACACGACACCATATGAGATATGGAACAACAGAAAGCCTAAGATATCTTATCTTCGCACTTTTGGTTGTTTGTGTTACATACACAATAATGGGAAATCACAATTGAAAACTTTTGATAGCAAAACTGACCCAGGAATATTCTTAGGATATTCTGATGTTAGTAAAGCATATCGAGTCTACAATAAGAATTCTCATATTGTGGAGGTAACACCTCATGTTGTTTTTGATGAGTGTATTGTTGAGTACAGGTCACTAGATGAAAAGCAGACAGAAAACCAGATGACTACCAGAAGGATGAATGAACTACTACTTGAAGATATTCTTATCTGGAATTCAAAGAGTGAGGATAAAGAAATTGTCACTCCACCTATTGCTGATGAGATCATACAGCAAGGGAGAATATCACAACACAATCTGGATGAAAATAAATCATCAACAGAAGACAATGAAACAGTTATTACAAATGATGATCAACATGAAAATCCAAATCCAGAAGAAAGTCCAGATGAGAATCCATTTCAAGCTATATCAACATCACACCCTGAATTTGAGGAACCAACAAATCAACCTGATCCTGAGATATCTGATGAAGAGATGACCAGGAGAAGGAGATGGATACAAGATCATCCACCAGAACAGATCGTTGGGAACCCATCAGATCGTGTGAAGACCAGAAGAATGCATGGAGAAAGTGCATTGTTGAGCTGTTATCTTTCTCGCATGGAGCCATCTGATGCTTATGAAGCACTTCAAAATGCAGATTGGATAACAACAATGCAAGAAGAACTCAATGAGTTCAAAAGGAATGAAGTCTGGTATCTCGTGGACAGGCCCAAACACCAAGGTGTAATTGGTGTAAAATGGGTGTTCAAAAATAAACGAGATGAAAATGGTGAAGTAGTCAGAAACAAGGCCAGATTGGTAGCTAAAGGCTATAATCAACAAGAAGGCATTGATTTTGATGAAACATTTGCACCCGTAGCCAGATTAGAAGCTATAAGGCTATTTCTAGCATATGCTGCATACAAAAGATTCAAGGTATACCAGATGGATGTCAAAAGTGCATTCCTAAATTGTATCCTTGAAGAAGAAGTATATGTGGAACAGCCACCTGGATTTGAAGAAGCAGATCCAAACCAGAAAGTATACAGACTAGCAAAAGCAGTCTATGGTCTCAAACAAGCCCCTAGAGCTTGGTATGAGACATTATCAACATTCCTACTAGAATCTGGATTCAGAAGAGGATCTGTTGACAAGACTTTGTTTATCATCAAAGTCAAAGAAAACATTCTCTTGGTCCAGATATATGTAGATGATATCATTTTTGGATCTCAATCTACCTATCTGTGTGACAAATTTGCTGAACTTATGAAAAATAAGTACCAAATGTCCATGATGGGAGAAATGAGCTTCTTTTTAGGTTTGCAAGTCAAACAGCTACCAAATGGTATCTTCATTAATCAGACAAAATACATCAATGATCTGCTGACCAAATTAGGGTTAAAAGACAGTAACCTAGTGAAAATCCCAATGCAGACCAATGGGAAAATTGATCCAGATCCAGAAGGAAAACGAGCTAATATTACTCAATACAGAGGGATCATAGGCTCATTACTATACCTAACTGCTAGTCGACCTGACATCACATTTGCAGTAGGTGTATGTGCAAGATATCAAGCAAATCCCAAAGAGTCTCACATGGAAGCAGCTAAAAAGATATTAAGATATCTCAAGGGAACAGCCCATGTAGGATTATGGTATCCATGTGAAGACAACTTTGAGCTAACTGGATACACAGATTCAGATTATGCTGGATGTAAACTGGACAGAAAGTCAACATCTGGTACATGTCAGTTTCTAGGAAATAAACTGATTTCTTGGTTCTCAAAGAAACAGACATCTGTTGCCACCTCAACCACAGAGGCAGAATATATGGCAGCTGGAAGTTGTTGTGCACAAATATTATGGTTAAGACAACAGCTTAAAGACTATGAAATTGATGTCAAGGACATACCCATCTTCTGTGATAGCTCAAGTGCTATAGCAATCACAAAGAATCCAGTGCTGCACACCAGATGCAAATATGTAGATGTGAGACATCATTTTATAAGAGATCATGTTAAAAGAAAACATGTACAGATCGAGAAGATACACACTGAAATACAGAGAGCTGATATTCTTACCAAAGCATTACCAGAAGAAAGATTTAAGATGCTTTGTGGTAAACTAGGACTTTTAAATCTTGAAGAAAGAACCAGATTGATCTAAACCAGATCAAGTTAAATATTCCAATAGGGAATCAAAACCAGATTGACTTGGTCCAGATCGATAAAATCAAGATCATGTGAAATTCCAATAGGGAATTGACACCAGATCACTAAGTACATGTCAAATAAAAATAAGTCTAATCCCAACTGGAACTAACAAGAGGTCAATACACCAGATTGGAAAATGGCACAACCAGATCGATAAAACTCACTATGAAGTAGATCGATTTGAACCAGATTACTTGATGCCACGTGGATATTAAATTAATACTTCTTATTAATTATCCCATTACTTGGTTAAGGGGGAAAAGTCAACTATATACGACAACTAATTATATCGTATATCTAATTTCCGACATCAGATATCAAATCTTTTATTTTTGTGATGATTGATACTATGTTAGGGAACTGTGATTAAGAGGATATTTACCAAACCAAGAAAAGGGAAGCTTTTCAACTGTGCAAAACAACCACGCGCCATCTCTTGACCCCACGATCAAAAGCGCGTACATCATACGATCAATAAAGGCGGTGACAGACTGTACACCTAGAACATGGAAAGGCGGGAAAAACTGAAAAAGGGAAGGATTTCTGAATATCTTATTACTTTACTTATCTTCTTCTTTGTGTATATATCTTGATAAGGCGTTTCATCTATCATTTACACTTATATTTCTCGAAACACTTATCAAAATTTTCCTCTTCCAAAATTCTCTCTACCTTCGAAAATCACTCTGTTTTTAGCAAAAATGGCACCCAAATCATCTCAATTTCTTGATCAAGCGAACTATCTGAAACCATATCTGCACCAAGACCTTTTCGCAGTTCTTGATACCTTCGGGTTTCATAAACTGGAAAAGGCATTTGATCTTGTTCGCCAGTGCAAAGGTTCATTGTTTTGTGAATTTTGTTTCGATTTGTTTTATGTTACCTCTCAAACATGCTTTTGATAAACTGTCATTACACATCTGTATATATATATATGATTATGGTTACTGTGATATAGAGTGCTCGATTGTATAAACTGTCTTGGGCACTCATAATTCACTGATGGAAGGATAGTGCTCACATGTATTGGTTTGATTTCTTTTGTAGGTTTTTACAACATCGTCACCTCACACCCAATTCACTTCTTACCAAAGGATGTTGCCGCTTTCTACCTCTCATGGCAGGGAGAAAAGGATGGAATCGAAGCTACCATTAGGGTGAGCAAGGGAAGCACCATCAGCAACACACCCTACAACGTCATCAACATGTAACTCTGTTGTCACCTCACATTCGTTGATTTTCAATTTCTGCTTCAGGCACACTTCCCATGCTAAAATTGTTTTACCTGAAGGAGTACTAATTTCCAACAGATATTCTGCCCTTGAGGTTGTTAATCCCAATCTAGTGCATGTACTTTTTGCAATAAAAGAATGTGAAGCTCCCGTGTCAAATAAGGCAATTACAGGTACATCAACTAGACTGATCATACCTGCTAAATTTCCCAGAGCTCGGGCGGCTTGTTGCTGATTCAAAACATATGCCCTTGCTTGTTGTGGTGCTCGGTGATTTCCATTATGTGCTGGATTAGGCCTTACCAACTGGTTTGACCTTTGAGGTCCATTTTGCTGCGTACGTGGGGGAGCCATAGCTCTTTGATTCTCGGTGCAGTCTCTAGCGAAGTGCCCAGGCTTTTTGCAACGAAAACACAAATCGCTACCTTGGCGACATTCACCTTGGTGGTTTTTACCACAAGTAGTACAAACAGGTTTGTTATTGTTGTCCCCTTGTTGTGGATGTCGTTGTTGCAGTTGTGGCTTCTCCTTTCCCTGATTTCCTTGATTTTGGTTATCCCATTTTCTTTTTCCTTTTCCTCCATCTTGATTTGGAGCATGCGATTGCACTCTTTCTTGTGGTAACATGGATTCAATGTTCAGTGCTCTGCTCAGAGATTGAGCATAGGTTAACATACCTTGACTGACAAGCGAGATTCCAATCTCTGGTCGAAGTCCCCTTCGAAATTTGTCTGCCCTGGCTGCATCAGTTTCAACTTGATGGGGTGCATAGCGGGACAGTTGATTGAATACACGATCATATTCGGTGACCGTCATTTTCCATTGTTTGAGATTCCAAAATTCATTTTGTTTCTTTTGACGATAGCAGCTTGGCACATATTTTTCCATCAATTCCCCCTTGAAGTCCTCCCATGTGTAAGCTTCCCATTGTGGTGCTGTCATAGTTCTCCTTACAGACTCCCACCAGAAGTCTGCCTCTTCCGTCAGTTGAAATATTGCACAATTCAGTTTCTCATTATCCTCACAACCGATGTATTCAAAAATACGTTCAGTTGCACGGATCCATTTCTCAGCATCCTCAGGAGTGCCCATGCCATCAAATTGAGGTGGATTTTGTTTACGAAAGCTATCTTCGGCACGCCTAACCACTAAGGGCGGGTCACGGGGTCTTTCTTCCTCGTGGTTACCTTGATTTCTCGTTTTAGGAGGCATTCTATTTAAATAGATTTCATCAGTAGTAATGAGGTTAGCAATGTACATAATCATGATAACCTACATGTCAATATTCATCATTTTAAAATAAATGAGAATCATCTCATCCATTCCATGGTCGGCGAGCCATCCAGATAATCACTTTCTAGATACTCGTCCTATGCATGATTTTTTTTTCATTTCGTTCTCGTGATCGTACCATGTCATGAAAATTCAAGCAAGTATGAATTTACTTCAAACATTAATGTTAGTTGCAACAAGTTGTTTACATAACAATCCATCCCTCAATCAATCAATCATAATGTCACATAGGTTAAACCGAATGTAACCATTCATATAGCCCTTGTACTTGACAACGCATGTCAAACTTTATACATGTCATATCATGATTCAAATAGGCACACATGTCCTAAGTGAATAAACATATCATTTCCTTTCCCATGGTATATATCATCATGATTCAATTAGGTACATACGTCCTAAATGAATAAACATATCATTTCCTTTTCCATGATTTTCATAGATCAAATAGGTACATATGCCCTAGATGATTTAACATGATCCTTTTCATAACATTCCATTCCTTGAATCAAATAAGCATATAAATCCTAATTTGATTGAACATTCTTCCTTTCCATGAACGTCATATAAGAACACGTCTTAAATGAAAACTTTCCCATAAAAACATTTATAGATAAACCTTTTCCATAAACCTTTACTTTTCCAAAATAGGAGTTTACACAAAAACAAATGTACCTTTCTATTCTTTGTTGAGAGGCAGCGTGACGGCGAGCTGAGGGTGTTATTAGGATACCTGTCATTGGTTTTAAAAATGCAATGCAATTCCTAAACATGCCAGACTTAACATGAACGCACCAGAGCATCGACTGCTCTGATACCACTCTGTCACGCCCGAAATCCCAAGGCACGGCGCACGCGCCAAGGGCATGACTGGGCGGGGATAAAAGAAACGGGGAAGAAATGGGGCATTGTGTTCGTGTGCATTATAAGAGAGAGTTGTCCTTGAAAATCGGACAGCATCTCCTCTATAACTTTGACTATGCCATTTTACAACCCAAACAGCTAACCAATGCAAAGACAATGTCTATAATAATGAATCTAAAATGAATCATATGCAATATGGAGATAATACAGCTCGAGTCATGGGAGCGGTAATCCAGAATCCCA
>JAPKLX010000852.1:9548-39006 GCA_026898415.1 Leonotis leonurus
GGGGGGGAATACACCAAACCTTGCTCTTTCGGGACCAACAAGTGGTATCAGAGCAGTGGTTCATAAGACCATTGTTTCTATTTTCACAAGAGTGAAATCTGCGTGGTCAACTTGAATAGATCTAGAAAACCTCTTTTCATTCATTTGCATCCTATCTGTCATTATGGAATCATCTTTTATCAGGGCATGTGAAGAATTCTCTATCCAAGGATATAGAGAGTGGAGTTTTAGAATAAAGATGTGCCTCAAAGCTCCTCACTGCTTGATGTGGAAAGTAATTGAAGAAGGGCCATTAGTCATTTCTGAAGAAACAACCTGGATCACTGAAACTGGAGTGGTCAAAGAGGATGTAGTAAAAGACCCCAGAAAGTACACATCTGAAGAGAGAAGAGAAGCAAATCTTGATGACTTTGCCAAAAGAATCATTTCCAGCACAGTAAAAGGAGTTCATCTAGCCAAGATCCAAGATCTTGACACAGCCAAAGAGATGTGGGAAGCCTTGAGAGAACTAAGTCTAGGTTCTGAAGCAATGATCAAGAACAAGCTGTCTCTGGCATGTAACAAGTTCGCTGAATTCAAGATGAAACCTGGAGAAACCATCCAGCAGATGAAGAACAGGTTCATAGAAGTGTTACTCGAAGTATCCACCTTCAACAAAAACAAGTACACACAGAGAGAGAAAAATCTTAAGATTCTCAGAGCATTACCACCAAGCTGGGAGATTTATTCAGCAATGCAACCACTACGTGCTGATTTCAACGATCTGTCCGTGGAAGCTCTATTTGATCATCTGGTTGTTCACGAATATGACATCAGAAGGATACATGGATCAGATCATTCCTCCAGCAAGAAGAACGAAAACAACTTAGAGAAAGAGAAAGAGATTGCCTTCAAAGCGAAGTGCAAAACAGATGAATTAGAATCATTTGCTACACCAGAAGGAGGCTATGATAAACTGCTCAAAGAATTTTCCATGATTTCCAAGAGGATGGACAAGATGGAAATCAGATCAAGAAAGTATCGAAGATTCTACAAAGATAACAAAAGCAGATATCAGAAGAACAAAGAAGCAGAACGATCTGAAAACAAAGCAGAAAGTAGAAGTAATAGTAAAAATCCTAACTCTACTGATTATACCTGTTATGGATGTGGAAGAAAAGGTCACTTCCAGACTGATTGTCCAGACTTGTCTAAAAGCCAAAGAGAAGAGCTACGAGCTAAAAGAGATCGAAAACTCAAAGCTCAGCGCAAGGCCATGATAGCAGAAGAAGATTCTAGCAGCTCTAGTCATCTGACAGATAGTTCATCAGAAGATAATGAAGCATTCTATGCGGAAGAAACAAATGAAGAATGGGATGAATGCTACATGGGTCTAGATAATGGACTCGACCAGAATGAGGTAAACTCTCATGTCTCTCTGTCTTCAAATAAACCTGTGTATGATTCAGGAAATGAAGATGAACCAGAAGTAACATGGGATGAAATTAATGAGATGTTCAAAAGCTACACCAGCATAAAGAAGTTATTTTCTGAAGTCATAAAGGAAAATGACAAGCTGAATGACATTGTGAAGTTCCTGAGAGAAGCAAACACCAAGTTCTCTGCACAAATAAATGGTCTTGGAGAACAGATCAAGACGAAAGATGCAGAAATATATTCACTCAATTCCAAGGTGAAAGACGTGATCCCCAGAAAGGATGTAGTAGAAGAGAAATTGAAGAAAAACATGGAGAATATGAGCAAAATCAACAAAAGTCAAGAGCGAGTTGAAATGATCATTGACATGCAACAGAAGGGTAGAGCTGGTCTAGGATACAACGGAAATTCTAGTGAGACTAGGTTTGTTGCTGAAAGGAAGAACATACCAGAATCAAGTCAAGAATCTCAAGAACAAGAAAAATCAACCCCAGAAGATGATGATGAAGGAAACAGGAGATAACAGATACTATCAGAAGAAGGGTCAATTTGCTTACTATGAGAAATAAAATAAGAATCAAAAGCAGAAGACACCGCTCAAGATCTCCTCAACCAACAAGAAGAAGATCAATTGGGACAACATTGAGAGAAATCATCCTTATATCTACAAAGCCATAACCAGAACATATGATATTGGAAGAAGGAGTACATGCTATATATGTGTTCCTGACACTAAGTTAATCTGGATTCCCAAAGGAATATTTGCTACTAACCGAGCACCCACTTGTTGAAAAGGTAGCTAAAATTTATTAATTGCAGGATCGAAGAACTACAAGAAGGAGTAAAGTAGCAAAGGGAACAATATGGATTATTGATAGTGGATGTTCAAAACACATGACATGTGATAAGAACGTTCTATCAGACTATGTGGAAAGAGAAGGACCACAGGTAACCTTTGGATGTAACTCAAAAGGCTACACCAGAGGATATGGTAATATAACTATTGGCAAGACCACAATCTCAAATGTATCATTTGTTGAGGGTCTTAGTCATAATATGTTTTCAGTTAGCCAATTTTGTGCTAATGGAAATCAGATTATTTTTTATGCTAACGACTGTTTTGTGAAAAACAAGGAAGGAGATGAGATTCTTCTTACCGGAAAATTGTAGGACATATTATATATAGTGCAGTGGAATAACCAGATTGAGACATGTCTGGTCACTAAGACAGTATCAGAAACAAGTTGGCTATGGCATAAACGACTAAGTCATCTCAACTTCAAGACAATTAATAAGATTGCAAGAGAGAAAGTAGTCGAAGGATTACCAGATCAAGTATATGACAAGAACCACATCTGCAAAGCATGTCAAGCTGGGAAGCAAACCAGATCATCATTTACCAGCAAATCAGTTCAGTCATCCACCAGAATCTTAGAGTTACTTCATTTAGACTTATTTGGTCCAGTCAAGCCATTAAGTATAAATGGTAGGAAGTACACTCTGGTCATCATTGATAATTATTCAAGATTTACATGGGTAATCTTCTTATACAAGAAGAAGGAAACATTGGAAAAGCTGCCAAATTTCCTCAACAAAATCACCAAGAAAAAGGAAACTTTTGTTACAACCATTAGAACAGATCGTGGAATAAAATTCCTAAACCAGAAGATTGAGGATTATTGCAACCAGATGGGAATCACACATCAAATGTCTGCAGCAAGAACACCTCAACAGAATAGAGTAGTTGAAAGAAGAAACAGATCATTAAAAGAAGCGGCTCGCACCATGCTTAATGCAACGAGATTACCAAAGAAATTCTGGGCAGAAGCCATCTACACAGCCTGCTATACGCAGAACAGATCGGTGGTTACCCTTAGACATGGGAAGACACCATACGAAGTCTGGAATAACAGAAACCCCACGATACAATACTTTCGTACTTTTGGTTGTTTGTGTTACATTCATAATAATGGGAAATCTCAGTTGAAAACCTTCGATAGTAAAGCTGACCCTGGAATATTCTTAGGATATTCTGATGTTAATAAAGCTTATAGGGTTTACAACATGAAGACTCATATTGTGGAGGTAACACCTCATATTGTTTTTGATGAATCTTTTATCAATTACAGAGAGATAGGTGATGAACGTACTCAAAGCCAGAACGAGGACAAAAGAACAGATGGAATATTGTTAGAAGATATTCTAATCTGGAATACAGTAGAAGAGAGTGAAGTTGAAGTTCCATTTAATGCTGATTCAACAAGCTCACAGCAAGGGGGAACAGAACATATCGCTCTGGATCTAGACAGATCGATGACACCACCAGAAGGTAATCAACTAGTGGAAAGAGATAATGTTGAACAATCTCAAGATCAACCAGAAGAATCCAGAGATACAAATGGTTGGAATAATAATAATCAAGAAATTGAAGAACCAGAAGTTGAAAATCCTTTTCAAGCATCTTCAACATCACATCCAGAATTTGAGGACCCGACAAATGAACTTGAGCCTGAGATATCAGAAGAAGAGATGTCCAGCAGAAGGAGATGGATACAAGACAATCATCCTCCTGAACAGATTCTTGGGAACCCATCAGATCGTGTGAGAACCAGAAGAATGCATGGAGAAAGTGCACTTCTTAGTTGCTATCTATCATGCGTTGAACCATCTGATGCCTTTGAAGCACTTAAAGATGCTGACTGGGTTACTGCTATGCAAGAAGAACTCAATGAGTTTAAAAGAAACCAAGTTTGGTTTATAGTGGATAGACCAAAATATCAGGGAGTGATAGGTGTCAAATGGGTATTCAAGAATAAATAAGATGAGAACGGTGAAGTAGTCAGAAACAAAGCCAAACTAGTTGCAAAAGGATACAGTCAACAAGAAGGTATTGATTTTGACGAAACCTTTGCACCAGTTGCCAGACTAGAAGCTATCAGACTATTCCTAGCATATGCAGCATACAAGAGATTTAAGCAACCACCTGGTTTTGAAGAAGAAAATCCAGACCAGAAAGTATACAGATTAGCTAAAGCTATTTATGATTTGAAAGAAGCATCCAGAGCGTGGTTTGCAGGTGAAGCATTTACCAGATGGTATCTTTGTGAATCAAGCAAAGTACATTAACGATCTGGTCACTAAATTTGGAGTCAAAGACAGTAAACCAGTCAAAATTCCAATGCAGACCAACTGGAAGATAGATCCAGATCCAGAAGGCAAACCAGCAAATATAACACTATACAGAGGCATTATTGGCTCGCTGCTATATCTTACTACAAGTCGACCAGATATTACATTCGCAGTTGGAGTATGTGCCAGATACCAGGCCAATCCCAAAGAATCACATATGGAAGCTGTCAAAAAGATACTTAGATATCTTAAAGGAACCGTTCACATTGGACTATGGTATCCATGTGACGACAACCTTGAATTTACAGGCTATTCTGATTCAGATTATGCAGGATGCAAACTGGACAAAAAGTCTACTTCTGGTACATGTCCGTTTCTAGGAAACAAGTTGATATCTTGGTTCTCGAAGAAACAGACATCTGTTGCCACATCAACAACTGAAGCAGAGTACATGGCAGCTGGAAGCTGTTGTGCACAAATATTATGGTTGAAGCAGCAACTAAAGGATTACGAGATCGATGTAAATGAAATACCTATATTCTGTGACAGTTCAAGCGCAATAGCGATAACACAGAATCCAGTACTTCATACAAGGTGCAAGCATGTTGATGTGAGACATCACTTTATTAGAGATCATGTAGAGAGGAAGCATATCCATATAGAGAAGATTCACACAGATGTGCAACGTGCTGACATCCTGACTAAAGCCCTACCAGAAGAAAGATTCAAGATGCTATGTGGAAAGCTTGGACTACTAAATCTAGATGATAGAGTGAAGTCAACACCAGAATAACAGATCAGAACGTCACCAGAATGACAAAGCAGAACGTCACCAGAATGACAAACCAGAATGTCAACCAGAATGACAAACTAGAACGTCAACCAGATTGACAAACCAGAATGTCAACCAGAATGACAAACCAGAATGTCAACCAGAATGATTTCACGTGTCAAAACTTGCCTAGATTGAAGAAATGCCACGTGGAAATTATTTTCAATAAATAATTATTGAGTCAAGGGGGAATTTTTAGGAAAATTGAAGCGTCCTAGATAGAAGACGTCACTACCCATAATTAACCTCCTAAATCTAGATTTGCTAAATCTCCTATATTTGTGATGATTAGCACACCTTTAGAAACTGTGATCGAGAAAATCTCTGCAAGAATAAGGAAAAGGAAAGTTGCAGTAGATAAGGAGATATGCACACTCGTGCCTGCAACCCTAGGGTCTAGCGCGTGCATCAAACGCAATGAAAGGCGGCAAACTGGAAAACTGAAGCGGGAAAACCTAAAAAGGGAGATTCTCATCCAACCCTTAAATTATTATCGCTTTCATCTATGTCGTTGATTGTTTTCTTATAGATATGCCCTGTTCATGCACTCAACTATTCATCTACACATACATCGCACTGAGCACTACTCTCTTTAAGCACTTAAAGACTATTCCAGACTTGTTCTCTACAAACTCTTTCAAAATTTCTCCTACTTGATCATGGCACCTCAAACCTCTTTGTTCTTACAATACGTTGCTGAGGTTCAGAAGTTTCTTTCGCCTGAACCTTTCGCGGTACACTTAGTCCTCTTTAAAGCTAAACTGTTCTACGTGTCAACAGATCACTACATGTAAAGTTAAATCTGATAGAGAACAAATTAGGAGATGACTTAGCATGTAAAGGAATTATTCCTATAGAAGTCATTTCTATAATAGTATAGGATGAAGGCCAAGATTTCTCGCCAAGAAGAAATCGACCTGCTGTGTCAGACAGCAACCAGAACACCGACCAGATCGATGATCACAGCGTATCACCAAATCAATAGAGTCATCAAACAACCAGATGACATCATCCTACATATCATATCCTCTTGCCACGTCAAAATTGAAGTCCATCCAATAGGGTTTGGGAAGAAAATCCACAATTGTCACAAGGAAGGAAAGTAACCGTTAGCGATCTGCTTTCCATACTTAGAGGATTGAGTCAACGTTTCTACAAGACAAGAACAGATATGATGGATATCATTGATTGGCAATATATAATTAATCTCACGCCAATCAACAACGGCTAGAATTTTAAATTCAAAGCCTATATATTTGAAGTTCAAGGTCTGGAGACATACACGCGCTACATCGACAATCTACTCTCAAGCAATCATTCTTTGAACCAGACTAAGAGCTTCAAACAACTTGTGATTCTACATCACACCAACCCAACCTCGATTCAAGTCTGTCTTATCGAGACAATAGAGATCACCCTGCTAGCTAGTAGTTTTCTAGTGGTAACGTAGAGGTAATCTGTTGTAAAGGGACACGACCCTTATTTCGTGCATAAGTATCCTTCTAGCTTTGATTGATACTTGTGACTCGTTCTCCACGAGTATAAAGAAGAAGAGTATCCTAGTTGTGGATAATCTGGTCTAGTTTTGATCAGATCGTGGACGTAGGGATTTCCCGAACCACGTTAAACAACTGTGTCATTATCCTTCTGCATATTTACTTTCAGTTGTTTATTATTCTAACTCTCTACACCTTCATATAGACTGCATCTCAATCAATCTGCTTTAACGATCTGATTAATTCATTAAGGTTTTCTATAGAAGAGCACCAACTTAATCCACCATATTTCCGCACACGCAATACTTAGAAAGTAATAAGATCACTCTTATTATTGTCTAAGCATTAACACTAGAGAGCAATCTGTTTGGACTGATCTGACATCGATCTGCTGATCAATCTGGTCAGTCACCTGCCAAGCAATTTCTTGTTTAAGAATAGCTCGAACTCTCTAATAAATAACCAAGTAAACTGAAAAGTTTGTATTTGGTGTATTCCCCCCCCCCCCATACACCAAATCTTGCTCTTTCGGAACCAATAAGTGGTATCAGAGCAGTGGTTCAAACAACCATTGTTTCTGTTTCACAGGGATAAAACCTGCGTGGTCAACTTGAATAGATCTTAGAAAACCTATCTTTCATTCACGTGCATACTATCTGCTATGGAATCATCTGTTGTTAGGGCTTGTGAAGAATTCTCTATCCAAGGATATCAAGAATGGAGTTTCAGAGTCAAAACAGTACTCAAAGCCCATCACTATCTGATGTGGAAAGTAATAGAAGAAGGTCAACTACAGATCACTGAAGAAGTAACGGTAACTACCTCAACTGGTGTAACTACACAAATAGCTCATAAAGATCCAAGAAAATATACCGCAGAGGAACGTCGCGAAGCCAATCCGGATGACTTTGCTAAAGGGATCATATCTAGCACTGTCAAAGGCGTACATCTGGCCAAAATCCAAGATCTGGATACTGCCAAAGAGATGTGGGAAGTCTTAAGAGACTTATGTCTAGGATCAGAGGTCATGATTGTGAACAAGCTGTCTCTTGCCTGCAATAAATATGATGAATTCAAAATGAAACCAGGCGAGACCATTGAGCAAATGAAAATGAGATTCACTGGAATCCTCCTTGAGATATCAACGTTCAATAAGAACAAATATACTCAAAGAGAGAAAAACATGAAAGTACTCAGAGCACCTCCACCTAGCTGGGAGATTTATGCTGCAATGCAACCACTTCGTGCAGACTTCAATGAACTCTCTACAGAAGCCTTATTTGATCACCTTGAAGGCCATGAATGTGATATACAAAGAATTCGTGGATCAGATCATCTATCCAAAAAGGCAGAAAGCAGCTCGAAGAAGGACAAAGAAGTAGCTTTCAAAGCAAAGAGCAAACCAGATGAACCTTCTGAACCTTCTACACCAGATGAAGAGAAAGGTTATGAAAAATTACTAAAAGAGTTTGTAATGATTGCCAAACGCATGGACAAGATGGAGGTCAGATCGAAGAAATATAGACGTTTCTACAGAGATAACAAGAACAAATTCTACAAGAACCGTGACAATGATCGACCTGATAACAAGGATGAATCAAAACAGCAGACAGGTAAAACCTCAAAAACATCTAACTCAACATATTATACCTGCTTTGGTTGTGGCAGAACAGGTCACTTCAAAACAGATTGTCCTGATCTGTCCAAAAGGTAAAGAGAGGAGCTAAGAGCAAAAAGAGATCGAAAACTCAAATATGAACGCAAGGCCATGCTAGCTGAACAAGAATCAAGCAGCTCGAGTCATTTTTCAGATAGCTCATCAGAGAATGATGAAGCATTCTTTGCTAATGACGAAGAAAGCTAGGATGAATGCTATGTGGGACTAGACAACGGTCTGGATGAAGTCGAGGTAAATTCTTGCAATTCAAATTCCTCAAATGATAATGATCTGGAACAGGAAGTAGAAGATCAATTTGAATACTCATGGGAAGAAGTAAATGAGATGTTCAAGAGCTATTCGAGCATCAAAAGACTGTTTAGAGAAGTAGTAGAAGAAAATGACAGGCTAAAGAAATCAGAACAGATACTGAGCACAGCTAACACCCAATTCGTTGCCTAAATAGTTGATCTGGAAGAACAGATCAAGGGAAAAGATAGAGAGATTCACTCTTTAAACTTAAAGGTCAAAGATCTTATCAATAGAAACAACGTAGCTGAAGAAAAGATAAAGAAAGGCAAAGAAATGATCTACAAAAGTCATGAACGTGCCAAGCTGCTAATCAATCTGCAGCGAAAGGGCACATCTGGATTAGGATATCCAGGTCACTCGGAAAAATCTTCAGGAACCATAAACTTTGTACCAGAGAGAAAGCAAATACCAGATCAAGTAATAAATCTGAGAAACAAGAAAGATCATCCCCAGAAGATGATGATAAAAGAGACCGGATACAAACAATACTACCAAACAAAGGGTCAACCAGCTCATTACACAGAAACAGATCATGTTCATAAAAAGAATGTCAACAGGAAATGCCCACCAAAAATGTCAACAGGACAGTACCTATTAAGAAGGGATTAAAGAATGATAGAATAGAGAGATATCATCCATCTGTATTCCATTCCCTATCTAAAGTTGATAATGATGGGAATATTATTACTTGCTACATATCTGTACCTAATCCAAAAATGTTCTGAATTTGAAAGGGAACATTTGCTAATATCCAAGCACCCAAACGTTGAAGGGTAGCTAAGTTTAACTAATTGCAGGACCAAAAGACTAAAAGAAGAAACAAGATAGCAAGAGGAGCAATCTGGATAATAGATAGTGGATGTTCGAAGCACATGACATGTGACAAGAATCTACTATCAGATTACATTGAAAAACCAGGACCACAGGTCACCTTTGTATGTAACTCTAAAGATACACCAGAGAATATGGAAATATAAAGTTGGCAAGACCACCATCCCAAATGTATCGTATGTTGAGAGTCTTAGTCACAATCTGTTTTCTGTAAGTCAATTCTGTGCTAATAGTAATCAGATCGTTTTTGATACTAACAACTGTTTTGTGAAGAACAAGGAAGGAGATGAGATACTCCTTACCGAAAAATTGCAGGATAGGCTATATATTGTCCAGTGGTCAAACCAGATCGAGACCTGCTTAGTCACTAAAACTGTATCAGAAATAAGCTGGTTATGGCACAAGAGATTGAGTCACCTAAATTTTAAGTCAATCAACAGGATTACCAAAGAAAAATTAGTGGAAGGTCTACCAGATCAAGTATATGATAAAGATCATATATGTGATGCGTGTCAAGCTGGAAAACAAACCAGATCATCCTTTTCAAGCAAAACAGCTCACTCAACATCAAGAATACTGGAGCTTTTGCATCTGGATCTGTTTGGACCAGTTAAACCACTAAGCATAAATGGAAGAAAATACACCTTAGTAATCGTAGATCACTACTCAAGGTTCACCTGGGTTATCTTTCTGTTAAAGAAGAAAGAGACATTAGCCAAACTACCTGATTTTCTACACAAGATCACCAAACAGAAAGAGGTGAGTGTAGCTACTATCAGAACAGATCGAGGAACATAATTTCTCAACCAGAAGATTGAAGCATACTGCAATAAGATGGGAATTACTCATCAAACTTCAGCTGCTAGAACTCCTCAACAAAATGGAATTGTTGAAAGGCGAAACAGATCACTTAAAGAAGCAGCTCGTACTATGTTAAATGCTACCAATCTACCCAAGAAATTCTGGGCAAAAGCTATCTACATAGCCTGTTATACTTAGAACAGATCATCAATTACACTCAGACATGGAAAGACACCATATGAGATCTGGAACAACAGAAAGCCTAAGATTTCTTACTTTCGTACTTTTGGCTGTTTGTGCTACATACACAATAATGGGAAATCTCAATTGAGGACTTTTGATAGCAAAACTGATCCTGGAATATTCTTAGGATATTCTAATGTCAGTAAAGCATATCGAGTCTACAATAAGAACTCTCATGTTGTGGAGGTAACACCTCATGTTGTTTTTGATGAGTCTATTGTTGAGTACAGGTCACCAAATGATAAAAAGACAGAAAGCCAGATGACTATAAGAAAGATTAATGAAATGTTACTAGAATATATACTTATCTGGAATTCAAAAGTTGATGATGAAGAGATCAATGCTCCACCAATTGCTGAAGAAATTATACAGCAAGGGGGAACAATCCAACATGAACTAGATGAAAATAGATCACCAATTGAAAGCAATGAAACAGTCATTGCAGTTGATGATCAATCTGAAAATCTAAATCTAGTAGCAAGATCAGATGAGAATCCATTTCAAGTTTCATCAACAGTTCACACTGAATTTGAGGAACCAACAGATCAACCTGATCCTGAGATATCCGATGAAGAGATGACCAGGAGAAGAAGATGGATACAAGATCATCCACCAGAACAGATTGTTGGAAACCCATCAGATTGTGTGAAAACAAGAAGAATGCATGGAGAAACTGCATTGTTAAGCTGCTATCTCTCTCGCATCGAACCATCTGATGCTCATGAAGCACTACAAGATGCAGATTGGATAACAGCAATGCAAGAAGAACTCAATGAGTTCAAAAGAAATGAGGTCTGATATCTCGTGGACAGACCCAAACACCAAGGGGTAATAGGTGTAAAATGGGTGTTCAAAAATAAACGAGATGAGAAGGGTGAAGTAGTCAGAAACAAAGCCAGATTAGTAGCTAAAGGCTATAATCAACAAGAAGGCATTGATTTTGATGAAACATTTGCACCCGTAGCCAGACTAGAAGCAATAAGGCTGTTCTTGGCATATGCTGCACACAAAAGATTCAAGGTATACCAGATGGATGTCAAAAGTGTCTTCCTAAATGGTATCCTTGAAGAGGAAGTCTATGTGGAACAGCCACCTGGATTCGAAGAAGCAGATCCAAACCAGAAAGTATACAGACTGACAAAAGCAGTCTATGGTCTAAAACAAGCCCCTGGAGCTTGGTATGAGACATTGTCTACATTTCTACTAGAATCTGGATTCAGAAGAGGATCAGTTGACAAGACTTTGTTCATCATCAAAGTCAAAAAGAATATCCTTTTAGTACAAATATATGTAGATGATATCATATTTGGATCATTTGCTGAACTTATGAAAATAAATATCAAATGTCCATGATGGGCGAAATGAGTTTCTTTCTAGGTTTGCAGGTCAAACAGCTACCAGATGGCATCTTCATAAATCAAGCAAAGTATATTCATGATCTGCTAACTAAATTTGGGATCAAAGACAGTAAACCTGTTAAAATCCCAATGCAGACCAATGGGAAAATTGATCCTGATCCAGAGGGAAAACCAGCTAATATCACTCAATACAGAGGGATCATAGGATCACTACTCTACCTAACTGCCAGTCGACCTGACATTACATTTGCAGTAGGTGTATGTGCAAGATATCAAGCAAACCCCAAAGAGTCTCACTTGGAAGCAGCTAAGAAGATATTAAGATATCTTAAGGGAACAACTCACATTGGATTATGGTATCCTTGTGAAGACAACTTTGAGCTAACTGGATACACAGATTCAGATTATGCTGGATGTAAGCTGGACAGAAAGTCAACATCTGGTACATGTCAGTTTTTAGGAAATAAACTGATCTCTTGGTTCTCAAAGAAGCAGACATCTGTTGCCACATCAACCACAGAAGCTGAATATATGGCGGCAGGGAGCTGTTGTGCACAAATACTCTGGTTAAAACAACAACTCAAAGACTACGAGATCGATGTCAGGGAAATACCCATCTTCTGTGATAGCTCAAGTGCTATAGCAATCACACAGAATCCTGTTTTGCATACCAGATGCAAACATGTAGATGTGAGACATCAATTTATAAGGGATCATGTTGAAAGAAAACATGTACAGATTGAGAAGATACACACTGAGATACAGAGAACAGATATTCTCACCAAAGCATTACCAGAAGAAAGATTTAAGATGCTATGTGGGAAATTAGGATTGTTAAATCTGGAAGAGAGGACCAGATAGTCTTAGAACAGATCAAGAAAAATATTCCAACAGGGAACTAGAACAAGATTGATACAGTCCAGATTGATAAAAAAAAAAAAACAGATCATGTAAAATTCCAACTAGGAATTGACACCAGATCACCAAAGTACAAGTTAATGATCAAACAGATAAATTAAATTCCAACCGGGAATCACTAAAAAGTCATCACACAAGATTGATGTCCAAATTTGAAAGTGGCATAAACAGATCGATAATGTTGACAACAGTTCGTTAATAAGGAGATCGATCTGGACCAGATGACTAGCATCCACGTGGATATTAATTAGTTCTTTTATTAATATTTTCCATTACTTGGTCAAGGGGGAAAGTCATCAAGATACAGCGATTATATCAATTTAATCATAGCATATATATCTAAATCCTGACATAATATACCAAATCTTTTATTTTTGATGATTAAGTACAGTGTTTGGGAAACGTGATCGAGGAGATTTTTACCAAACCAAGAAAAAGGAAGAAAGTTGACGACTAAAACAAACACGCGCCACACTACAACCGTAGGATCAAGCACGTGTATCAAACGCAGAGAAGAGGAGATAATAGACCTTAAGTCTATAACTCATAAGGCGGGAAAAGCTGAAAAAGGGAAGAATATCAATTAAAATATTGCCTTGTTTATCACATATCTATATATTTTTGATAAGGCGGGTTCGACTATCACCTACATTCTTCTTCTTCGACAAAACACTTAGCAAATTTTTTCTCCCTTCCAAACTCTCTCAAATCTTCAAAAACCTATCTGTCAACATGGCTCCAAAATCTTCTTTGTTTCTTGAGCAAGTGAAACTTCTTAATCAATACATTCATCAAGATCTCTATGCTGTTCTTGACACCTTCGGTTTTCACAAACTGGACAAGGCTTTTGACCTTGTTAAACGCTGCAAAGGTTTCAAATTTATGAGTTTTCCTTTAAACTGTTTTGTATCTTGATGCTCTGAAACCTCCTAAATCCATATTGAAAAACATGGCTTTATCCATTTGCATGCATATGTAAACTTGTATTGCTGTATGGAACTTGATACGTTGTATTACTTAAACTGTTACTGAGCACTCATACTTCATTGATGGAAGGATAGTGCTCATCTATGTTGCTTTGACTTTGATGTAGGTTTTCACAATATCATTACCACACATCCTCTCCATTTCTTGCCCAAAAAAGTATCTACCTTCTATCTCTCATGGCAAGGAGAGAAAGGTGGGAATGAAGCTACCATCCGAGTCAGCAAGGGTAGCACCATTAGCAACACAACATATAACGTGCTAAACATAATAGATGAAGTCTACAAGCTAAAAGATGAAGGTCTTAGCCTTGGAGATCTAACGGACGAGCAACTCCAGGAGGGTATAGAGATGGTGATGGTAATACCCATTCACTATACAAATAAGATGTTCAATAGGGCACTGCTTGCACCTGAATTCAAGATCATATTTGAATTTGTCCAGAGAATTTTCATGAACCACAATGGTTCCTACGACCAAGTCACCCCAGAGAAATTCAAAATACTTGCTGCGGTTGTGCTGAATCTGCCAGTGAACTGGAGCAGAATTCTCTTTGATCTCTTGGCAAAGGAGGCCAAGATGATCACGTTCGTGAAAGGAACAAGCCCTGGGATTGAAATGAGGAGGAGCAGCCTGAGGCACTCAACCAAGATCAGCTACATGCTGGAATCATTCTTCAAACAACACAAGTGGGATACCATGGTTGAATTCAACAACAGATTGCACTTCCCTAAGGACCAACATCAAATTGAGATGTCCATGGGAATTTCTGCAAATCTGTTAGCCAGGGTGACAGACCCTATTTTTGCAAATGCATTGATGGAGATGGGAAGCTCCAACCCGATCTGGGTTCCACCATCTGCTCCTGCTGAGAAATCCACCAAGTCCAAGGTCACCAAAGAAAAGCCAATTGAAAGGACCCCCACCAAGAGACTTACCAGGAGAGCCAGCTCAGTGGATACTGATACCTCCACAGCAGCTCAACAGCCTAAACAAAAGAGAAGAAGATTACAAAAACTTACTGAACCTGTGGAAGAAGTCCAAGTTCAAGAACCTGTCATTGCTGAACCATCTATCCCTCAACAGGAGGTTGAGGAAGAGGAGATTCTGGTCGGGGGACCACCAGAGAATGTTGCCCCCATCTCCTCCTTAGACCCAAGCCAGGTCAAGGACTTCTCCCCTACTCACACTACTAGCCCATCATCTGCTGAACAACTCGAGCAGAGGGAGAATCCTCTGATGAGGATATGGAGAAGAAAAAGGCAGAAACTGTAGTGAAGCTGCTAGAAGCTGAAGCAGATCACTCCATTCTTAAGACATTCCCTGGAATCCAGCTTACTCCTGAGAGCTACAAAGCAGCAAAACGCCTCAAGTTTCTTCTGCTCATCAAGGACAAGGAATTTTATGTCCTTGACGCCATACTAAAGACGAGATCAATCGATGCCCTCAAGGCAGAAGAAGCCACTCTTCTCAATATCTTTACTGCCTCCTCCATTGTTGAGTTGAGGGACACTTATCGTCCAGACATCCTGGCCATGGAAAAATTTGAGGCCAAAGAGCTCAAAATCGATCTCAGATCGATTATATGAAAAGGCAGGGATGTTGGAATTTTTTAAATGTATTGATGAGGATGAAGATGAAGAACTTGCTGAAGCTCACCAACAGGGTGCAGCAATACATGAATCAGAACCAGATCAGCATCAAGCTGATGCTGCAGAACAGATCATGGAACCAACTACACAGGCTGAAGAGGTGATCAAAGCAGCCAATGCAGAAACCAGATCACTATTTGGAAAATTTGAGATCGAAGGCAAAAATTTTGTAGAAAGGAAGCTAAGCGAACTGCGCTATCCCACAAAGACCCTGATCGACTCATATTTTGATGAGATTGGAATCATCAAGGAAGACCAAGAAAACTATAAAGCTGATCTGCTCAAAGCTAAATCTTCATTGGAGAAAAAGATCGATGACTCCAACCTGAACATTACTTCACTGCTTACACACAAGGTAGATTCAGAAAAGGAGATGAAGGACATGAAGGAGGAGATCACCTCCCTTAAGGCACTCATCAACATCTACATTGATGATGTCGAAAAGGGGGAAGGATCTAGGAAAGGGAAGGAAAAAGTGGCCGCAATCAAAGGAAAAGGTCAATCTGGTGCCACGGAAGAAAAGAAAGAAGCTCAACCTGAGCAGCTAACTGCACCAGATCGACCAAGTCCTCAAACTCAGAAGACATCAAAATCATCATCAAGCAAATCAAGTCACTCTCAACCGTTAAAGAGGATGAAAAGATCTGGATCTGGTTGGTTCTCATCTGCTCCTATCAAGACAAACAAGACAAAAGAAGGAGAGACCAGCTGGGTCCCAGATAACTTGAAGAATGGTTGGGTGGGACTAAAGTACGGCTTCATCATGTGTCGCTACTTCATCAGAGAACTTGCATACTGCGAGGGCACACCAAATGAAGCATTCAATCTATACTTAGACATGAATGATGCTAAGGACCTGGTGCAGGCAATTAGAGAAGCAGCTGCAGAAGCCCATGTCACCATCACTGTCCTAGAGAGGGAGTTTAGAGAATGTCCTGAAATACTTGGCATTAAGCTCCCAGACAAAACTTATCTGCTAAACTTCATCAACCAGCTTGCTGAAAACAGAGGATATAAAATAGATGCTGAGGATCCAGAATACATAAGAGTCAGAGAAGGAGTATATGAAAGTGTGCAGCTAATATCAGATGAAACTAGAGCCAAGATGAAGAAGCAACAAGAGGAAAGGAGGAAGAGCAGATAGATACTTATTTCCACATCTTTACTATCTGTAATTCCTGTTTTTGATGAACTGTAAACTTATTTTGCCTCTTATTGTCCAGAACACCTACAACTGCTATTAATCGTTATAACTCAAATAACGAAAACTAACCAATCTGGCTATCAAACCAGATCAATTTTAATGAGTTATTAGAATATAATTGAGCTAAACTGTTCTACGTGTCAAAAGATCACTACATGTAAAGTGAAATCTGATAGAGAACAGATTTGGAGATGACTTAGCATGTAAAGGAATTATTCCTATAGAAGTCATTTCTATAATAGTATAGGATGAAGGCCAAGATTTCTCGCCAAGAAGAAATCGACATGCTGTGTCAGACAACAACCAGATCACCGACCAGATCGATGATCACAGCGTATCACCAGATCGATAGAGTCATCAAACCACCAGATGACATCATCCAACACATCATATCCTCTTGCCACGTCAAAATTGAAGTCCATCCAATAGGGTTTGGGAAGAAAATCCACGATTGTCACAAGGAAGGAAAGTAACCCTTAGCGATCTGCTTTCCATACTTAGAGGATTGAGTCAACGTTTCTACAAGGCAAGAACAGATATGATGGATATCATTGATTGGCAATCTAAAATTAATCTCACGCCAGTCAACAACGGCTAGAATTTTAAATTCAAAGCCTATATATTTGAAGTTCAAGGTCTGGAGACATACACGCGCTACATCGACAATCTACTCTCAAGCAATCATTCTTTGAACCAGACTAAGAGCTTCAAACAACTTGTGATTCTACATCACACCAACCCAACCTCGATTCAAGTCTGTCTTATCGAGAGAAAAGAGATCACCCTGCTAGCTAGTAGTTTTCTAGTGGTAACGTAAAGGTAATCTGTTGTAAAGGGACACGACCCTTATTTCGTGCATAAGTATCCTTCTAGCTTTGATTGATACTTGTGACTCGTTCTCCACGAGTATAAAGAAGAAGAGTATCCTAGTAGTGGATAATCTGGTCTAGTTTTGATCAGATCGTGGACGTAGGGATTTTCCGAACCACGTTAAACAACTGTGTCATTATACTTCTGCATATTTACTTTCAGTTGTTTATTATTCTAACTCTCTACACCTTCATATAGACTGCATCTCAATCAATCTGCTTTAACGATCTGATTAATTCATTAAGGTTTTCTATAGAAGAGCACCAACTTAATCCACCATATTTCCGCACACGCAATATTTAGAAAGTAATAAGATCACTATTATTATTGTCTAAGCATTAACACTAGAGAGCAATCTGTTTGGACTGATCTGGCATTGATCTGCTGATCAATCTGGTCAGTCACCTGCCGAGCAATTTCTTGTTTAAGAATAGCTCGAACTCTCTAATAAATAACCAAGTAAACTAAAAAGTTTGTATTTGGTGTATTCGCCCCCATACACCAAACCTTGCTCTTTTGGGACCAACATATACCTTTTTGATTTTCTTTTCTGGGAAGTGCTCTTGAAAATATGAATTGATTGTTCCTTGTTTGGGAAATCCATACTTGATAATCTCTTAACTGATGAAGATATATATATGTTCTCTGTATGTTCTTGTGTTTATAGGATTCTGTTACATTGTTACTTCTCATCCCAATATGTATCTGGGAAAACAAGTTGCCACCTTCTATCTGACCTGGCAGAGTGATAAAAATGGTCGTGAGGCCAACGTGTTGATGCCCATCGGTGACAGGACCAGTAAAACAACTTATAATGTTATCGCAATGATCAACCAAGCGTATTGGTTGAAGGATGAAGGCATGACCCTAGATGAAATCAACCATGAACAACTGCAGGCGGCAGTAAAAACAGTGATGGTGATACCCATCGCATATACTGGAATAATGTTTCATCGATCTTTACTTCAACCTGGCTTCAAGCTGTTGTTCGATATGTTCAAAGGATATTCCTCAACCACAGTGGATCCTATGATCAAGTTACTCCAGAGAAGTTCCGAATTCTCACGGCTATTGTACTTAATCTCAGAGTCAACTGGAGCAGAATTCTATTTGATTTGATGGCTAAAGAAGCCAAGCTGGTTACATACACCAAAGATAGTAGAGGACGTGGTGTTTCGGTGGAAGTTAGGAGGAACCTGAGGCACTCCACCAAAATTAGCTTGATGGTGGAGAAAATTTTCAAATAGCAGGACTTACTCCAGCCCTTTTCAACAAAATCACGGATGAGGTGCATCGCGTGGCACTTCTGGAGATGGGGAGTTCTAATCCTGCTTGGATTCCACCTACCAAAGGTGATGAAAAACAGAAGGGAAAGGCACCCCAGGAGAAGGTGCAAAAAGAGAAAGCAGCACGCAGACCAACCGCTAAACGCGGAAGTTCTGTTAACACAGAAACCTCTGCCTCTCAGCCCAAGCAGAAGAGGCGCAAATTGAGAAAGGTCCAAGAATCCCCACCACCAGTCGAAGAGCTTCCTGAAAATCCTCTGCTCGAACCAGAAACAACTCAAACAGAACGAGTTAGGGCAGAATAAGGTGAGTAGGTGACGCAGACTGAGACAGTACCTCCAGAAGCTCCACAGACAGAACCATTCTTTGCTGAACCGGAATCCAGTTTCAATCCACAACAAAAGAAAGATTCTTCTCCAACCAGAACACCCACACCCTCACCGAACAGAATGCAGAGAATAAGTGAGGATGAAGAGGTGGCAGAATCTGCTGATGAGGAGGAAGAGAAGAAACGCCAAGCGGAAGGCGTTATTAACTTGTTGGAGAATGAAGCAGAACATTCTGTATTACAAGAGTTCCCTGATATTCATCTTCTGTCAGAAAGTCTAGGAGCAGCCAAGCGCGTTAAATTTTACTTGCTGGTCAAGGACATCGAGTACTACATATTTGATGCGCTGCTCCAGACCAGAACAATTGAGGAGTTGAAGAAGGAAGAAGCCACTCTGCTCAGCCTACTTCAAGCCAGCACTGTCAGCGAAGTGCGCACAAAATACCCACAGCTCATTCTTGCCCTCATGAAACATGAGGCAAGACTTCTGAAGATTGACTTGAAATCATTTTACACGGATAAAATGGATTTCTTCTCAAATGTACCGGATAAAGCAATCGATTCTAATGTCCAGATGGAGGCTCTTGCACAACCAGATCAACAACAACCATCACCAGAACAAGCAGCAGAGAAGCCCAAGAAGACAACAAAGAAAATCCTTGTCATCAACCTTGATCCAGTTGATGATATTCTAGTAGGGTAGACCATTGATGGAGAGCCGAGCAACGAGCTGTACACTCCCGGGGTCGCACAGAAGCTTAAGAAGAATGTCCATTTCTACGAGATGGAGGAGCTGTTGGAAAGAGAAACCAGACCTTTCAATAACTATCAGATCGACAACCTGATTACTCTTCGGGTTGAAGATCATATGGCTGACACATGCAATTTGCTTCAAGAAAAAGCCACCCAGATCCTCACTGACTTTCATCAACACTAGAAAGATTATGTCAATGATATGGATCATGACATCAGAAGAAAGCTCAGAACTGTCCAGAAGGAGCTTGATAAAAAGATTGATGATGATAGACTGGCCAACGAAGCAGAACAAGCAAAGCTCACTATCACATTAGAAGGAGTAGAAGAGCAAGCACAGAAGGCGACCACACTGGTAGCTGACCTTCTGGTCAAACAGCAGGAGACCATTGAAGCTGCAGTTGTACAGAAGGCTGATCTGATTACTGTTGAAATCAAGGAAGCAGCCACTCTGTCCATACATTCTCAATTCGCTGCCTTCGAAAATGAAAATTTTTGGAATTAATGAAGCAACATCAGATGGATGTCTTGGAAGATCTGCTCTATCCGAATCCTGAAGAATTTGAGCATCAAAGCACTCGGATATCTGCAGTGGAAGAGCTACAAGAAACTTACGATAGAACCCTGGCTGCAATGAACAACAGACTTGAACAGAAACTGCATGCATCTGACCAGACAGTCAATCTGTTACTCGAGTTCAAGTCTGACGCTGAAGAGAAGATGGAACAGATGAAGGAGGAGATTGCCTCACTTCGCACAATCATCAAGTCCATATTTGATGATGTCTAAAAGAGGAAAATCTCCAAAGGAAGCAAAGGAGGCAAGGGCATAAGTAAAGAGAAAGACTTGCTGACAGAAACAGAAGAGGTGGGAGAAGAAGCAGAAACACCAGCGACTGTACTGGGAAAATCAGTGAAGGAGAGGCCTACTACACCACCAAGGTCAGATCCTACTCTCTTTGAACCAGAACAGACTCACTCTGGTGTCCACCCACAGAGGCAGCAGAGCCAATCCCAAGACAAGGGCAAAAAGCCAATAGATGAGGGAGAACAGATAGCAGAACTGCTGTTGTTTGGAGTAAACATGGAGCAAGCTTGTGATCCTGTGTTTAGAGCGCAATTCTACAAAGAACAAACAGAGAGGGAAAGGAAGATAGCCGCTCAAGAAGCAAAAAAAAAATCTTTTCAAACGACTTTCTCTCCACCATCCTCAGCAGAACGTTCTCAACAGCAGTCCTCCCAATCTACAACTCAGTCCAAGAAAAAAAAGAAAAAGGCTTTCTCATGGAATCTATCCTTAAAGAAATAGACACCCACTGATGCATGGGTCCCAAGTGATGACCAGAACGACTTGGAGAAGGTCAAACAAGGATTCATTCTGAACAAATACTTTCTATAGGAACCAACCTATTCTGAATCGACACCAGACGAAGATTTTAACAGGTATCTGGAGAACTTCAGCGACAAAAGCTTGATACAAAGCATCATAACAGCTGCATCAAATGCCAAAATCAAGATCAAAGCTCCGGAAAAAGAATATATGGTGTGCCCAACGATTCCAGGTAGCAACATCCCAGACAAGACATATATTCTGAACTACATCAATCAATTGGCCAAAATTAAAGGATAAAAGATCGACAATTATGATCCAAATTAATACAGAGTGAGAGATGGAATATACGAAAGCATTCAGTTTGTTTCTGACGCACAAAGAGAAAAGATGAAGAAAGGCGGAGCAGCCAGATGGTTCTCTTAATAGACTTTATCCTTTATCATCTGTTTTGATTTTTATTGTTGTCCACTTGTACTCACCAATATATATCTCAATACATGTGGATTTTCTGAAGACAAAGTCTCATTGTCCTGAAACTTACATTCAGTTATTCTGTAAAGTGTGGTTTCGACATCATCAAAAAGGGAGAAATTGTTGGGAACTCCACAAATAAAATTAGTTTTGATGATGTTCTCTCGAAAACACACTTAGACTTATTTATGTTCTGTGTTACCTCGATCTGTTCTAATTGTAACAGAACACTATATATAAAGTGTATCTGATAGGAGAACTGATCCTTGTTCTGTCTTCTAAATGTCTTGTTTTGTGAAGGACTTTATCCTATAAAAGTCATTCTGTCATTTTGTTAGTCAATAGGACCAGAACGTTAAAACAAGACAGACACAAGCAGAAAGCTTCATCAGGATAATCATCTGTTCTCACCAGAACACTCAGCAGAATCAACTCACCTAGAAGTATATTCGGTTGGACCAGATCATCTTGAACCAGATCGTGTTGGACCAGATCATCTTTAACCAGATCGTGTTGGACCAGATCAACTTGAACTCAGTGTTGGACCAGATCATCTTCAACCAGATCGTGTTGGACCAGATCATCTTCAACCAGATCGTATTGGACCATCTCATCTTCAACCAGATCGTGTTGGACCAGATCATCTTCAACCAAATCGTGTTGGACCAGATCATCTTCAACTAGATCGTGTTGGACTAGATCATCTTCAACCAGATCGTATTGGACAAGATCATCTTGAACCAGATCGTGTTGGACCAGATCATCTTCAACCAGATCGTGTTGGACCAGATCATCTTCAATCAGATCGTGTTGGACCAGATCATCTTCAACCAGATCGTGTTGGACCAGATCAGCTATGACCAGATCGATGTCCACCTGTGTTCAACTAGATCAGCTATGACCAGATCGATGTCAACTTGTGCTCGACCAGATCAACCTTGACCAGATCGACTTCGACCAGAACGACCACAATCAGATCGACATTCAAAAGCTAAAACTAGATGATATCGACTAAATGTTGGTGAATCTCAAAACATGAGCTACGTCATCCGTACCATAGAAGGAAGAGGATCAATCAAAAAAAGAAAAAGGAAAGCAATATCTATGAAATGATCTGCTTACCATATCTAGAAGATTATGTCAACCTCTTTAGAAGGAAAGAGGAGACAAATTAGAGATTCACTATCCTTGATTGGCGAAATCACATTAACTTCAAACCAATCAAGCTCAACGGTTAGAATTTCAAATTCTACACCTATAAAAGCTCGGAACAAACACTCGTAGATTACGTGCAATATACATATAAGATCATCTACCATCTACAAGGTGTAACGCTGCCCAGAAATCATTTCAACCATTGAAGCATTTTACTGAGAGAAGATTTCTAATCACCAGATCGTGTTCCGAACCATTCGTGATCGTAATCACACCTCGATTCAAGTCTGTCTTATCGAGAAAGAAAGAAGGAGATCTTTGCTAGCTAGTAGTTTTCTAGTTCATTAACGTGAAGAGATCCAGTTATAGTAATTTTCTGTAAGTTGTAAAGGGACACGACCCTTATTCGTGCATAAGTTTCGACCAGTTTGGGTGTGAGACTTGTGGCTCGTTCTCAGCGAGTATAAACAAGAAGAGTATCCTAGTAGTGGATATCTAATCCAGTTTGGATTAGACCGTGGACATAGGGGGTTTCCCGAACCATGTAAAAATAACTGTGCCATTTACTTTCTGTATCTTATATTCCAGTTGTTTTATCCACTAACTGTCATACTCATTCAAAACTGCATTCTTAATCAATCTGCTAAATATTTGGCTAAGTTTTGACAAGGTTTTCTAAACAAAGAGCTCTGACTAAGTCCACCATTTTTCCAAACATAATGCTCTGCTAGAGAACAAGATCACTCTTGATTTCTGCCTAGTGTTATTCACTCGAGAGATTCTGTCTGGACAGAACGAGATCGATCTGATAATCGATCTAGTCTGTCGCTTATAGCAATCAGCTTTATAGAAAGCTTAAATCTCTCGTACCTAATTAGTCAAGTAACCAAAAAGGTTTGTATTCTCCCCCCCCCCTCCCATACACCAAACCTTGCTCTTCCGGGACCAACATTTGCTCTCCACATGATCTCTTATAAAATGATGTCTCACATCCACATGCTTATATCATGTGTGTAAGACTGGGTTCTGTGTTATAGTTATGGCACTCGAGTTGTCACAGAAAATAGGTATTTCCTTCACATTGATCTCGTAGTCTTTAAGCTTCTGTTTGAGCCAAAGTATCTGTGCACAACAGCTTCCAGCAGCCATGTACTCTGCAAATGTCTGCTTCTTTGAGAACCATGAGATCAGCTTGTTTCCAAAAAACTGACAGATTCCAGAAATTGATTTTCTGTCTAGCTTACATCCTGCATAATCTGAATCAGAGTAACCTCTTAATTCAAAATTGTCATCACATGGATACCACAATCCTATGTGTGTTGTTCCTTTGAGATATCTTAATATCTTCTTGGCTGCTTCCATATGTGACTCTTTAGGGTTGGCCTGGTATCTAGCACATACTCAAACTGCAAAAGTAATATCAGGTATACTAGCAGTTAGGTATAATAATGAGCTAATGATACCCCTGTATTGAGTTATATTCGTTAGTTTGCCCTCTGGATCTGGATCTATCTTCCCATTAGTCTACATTGGAATTGTGACAGATTTACTATCTTTAACTCCAAATTTGGTGATCAGATCTTGTATGTATTTTGCTTGATTAACGAATATTCCATATAGTAGTTGCTTCACCTGCAAACTTAGAAAGAAATTCATTTCGCCCATCCTGGACATTTGATACTTATTCTTCATAAGCTCTGCAAATTTATCACACAGATAACTAGATTGCGATCAAAAAAATAATATCATCAACGTAGATCTGTACTAAAAGGATATTCTCTTTAACTTTGATAATGAACAATGTCTTGTCAAATGATCCTCTTTGAAAGCCGGACTCCAGTAGAAAGGTTGACAATATCTCATACCAAGCTCTAGGAGCTTGCTTCAACCCATAAACTGCTTTAGCCAATCTATAGACTTTCTGGTCTGGATTTCCTATTTCAAAACAAGGTGGTTGTTCCACATAAACTTCTTCTTCCATAATACCATTCAGGAAAGCACTCTTGATATCCATCTGGTACACTTTAAACTTCTTGTACGTTGCATATGCGGAGAATAATCTGATTGCTTCCAATCTGGCAACTGGTGCAAATGTCTCATCGAAGTCTATGTCTTCTTATTGACTATATCCTTTAACAACTAATCTGGCTTTGTTTCTGATAACTTCACCATTCTCATCTGTCTTGTTCTTGAATACCCATTTAACGTCGATTACTCCTTGGTATCTTGGTCGATCTAATAGGTACCATACTTTGTTTCTCTATAATTCATTTAGCTCTCTTGCATAGGAACGATCCAATCTGCATCCTTAAGTGCTTCATATGCATCAGTTGGTTCAACGTGAGATAGGTAGCAACTTAATAGTGCGCTCTCTCCATGCATCCTTCTGGTTTTCACACAATCTGATGGGTTCCCAACAATCTATTCTGGTTGATGATCTTGAATCCACTTTCTACGCTTAGACATCTCTTCTTCTTATATCTCCAGGTCAGGTCATTTGAATCCACTTTCTACGCTTAGACATCTCTTCTTCTTATATCTCCAGGTCAGGTACATTCTCCAAATGATGACCTGGTCAACCAGATTGACCTTCCAATTAACAGGCTGACCGACGACACATCCTAGTAGGTCACCAATCATAGTATTGCTCCAAGCCAAACACGCTTAACCTTGGAGTTTCTACTAAGGGGTCACCTGAAAAGATGATGTACCATGTTGGTATAAGTAGTACTAATCAATTCTTTTAACCTCTCGTCAACAATGGTAGTGCAGACCCTTTTCGACTGAGGCAGGCCGCACTCCCATAAGCTCTCTCGGGTACGATACAGGGAGGACCCACCCTCTGGGATGTGCTGGAGTCCACTTCCCAACAGTCATCAGCTAACCTAGCTAGTCTAACACTTGTTCCCTATCAAATTCACTTTATAGCATAGTGATCTGGTACATGTAGAACAAGTTGAATCTAGCAAACACAACATGAATCTAAGTGTGTTTCGAAAGAACATCATCAAAACTAAATTTCCACAAAACTAAGTTTGCAGATTTGATGAAGAACAAGTATCAAATATCCGTGATGGGCGAAATGAATTTCTTTTTAGGTTTGCAGGTTAAGCAGCTACTTGATGGTAGATTCGTGAATCAAGCAAAGTATATTCAAGATTTGATCACCAAGTTTGGAATTAAAGACATCAAACCTATCAAGATTCCAATGCAGACCAATAGGAAAATTGATCCAGATCCAGAGGGCAAACCAGCAAACATAACTCAATACAGGGGTATCATTGGCTCATTATTATACCTAACTGCTAGTCGACCTAACATTACTTTTGCAGTTGGAGTATGTGCAAGATACTAGGCCAACCCCAAAGAATCACACATGGAAGCAGCCAAGAAGATATTACGATATCTCAAAGGAACAACACACATAGGACTATGGTATCCCCTTTCATTCTCTCTTTCCTACTCACTCTTAAGTATGGTGTAGTTAGATCCCCCATTGAACTGCTAACCGGCGTTTTAAGCCCTTATAAGTATTAACTTATATAGGTGTCAGAGAGCACATGTAATGAAATCACGTAGAGAAGAATAAGGATTAAGTAGAAGCGTTAAAGCCCAGTCAAAGCAACCCCTGCGCCTCTGTCTGTTTAGTAGTAGGTCAGACTATTTCACAAGTGAAGTTTAGCCCGACTCTTTGGCGCGTTGCTTCATGTATTTGGTGCACACGAAATAGAGTTTTCTTTTACAATCTGATGCCCTCAACCACTTCAGTTACGGCCAGGAAGCATTAAAGGAATCTAATTCCTCTGATATTGGACTTACGCATAATTCGATTGATGATCTTCTTCGTCTCCGGGTTTTCTCCCCTCTGCTCACCTGCCAGCCTTCGAACATTGCTTACCCTGCAGTCTAACATGAACCATGTCATGGCTCTATCCATGCTTTTCTTGTCCAAAACCTAACTTTTTCTTACACAAGCATTTCTTCAGATTCGTAGGTATGAAGGTCTTTCCAAACCTCTTTAGTTAGAAAATCTGTTATATATGATTCATCAGACATTCAACAAGATAACCCCGAAACGAGGCAACCCTGTTCACTCCGATAAGAAAGGTGTCAAGTCTGAAAGCCAAGACTGGGCAAGAAGAGGGAAAGGATACCTGCATTGAAAACCTCGCTCTTGAAGTGAGTCATCTTCTCTTAGTGGGAGGAAAGGTTATAGTTCAAGCTACATGAGCAAACTATTTTTCACGCGAATTAAACTTCACTTCTTTCCTAATTGAGATTCCCGTGGGCCAACGACTTTTGAAAGTGATCTCTTTGCTTTCTGTTTACTGCTTATTATTTATAGTCCAAACGGGTTTATGGTCTTCTTACATTACGTTTCGGAGTCATTCGATCCCTTGATCAAGTCCTAACTAGAAATATCTTAAGAGAAGACAAGAAATCGTTTGGATTCGAGGCGAAACCCTTCTCCGCCGTTACGGAGTTCTTCTGCTCTAATCTCCAAAATCAAAAGCTAAGCTGACTTAAGAGTTAGTATTGATTCATGCAAAGATGCTCCTCTGAACCTGGAGTAAGGAATTTTCCATCTCACCGCCCTGAAGAGCACAGTGGCTCTCTTGTTTTGCACGCCCACAGAGAGAGACTCCAAAAAAAAAGTACCAACGCAAAATTGAAAGAAAGAGAAATCAACTATATGTTTAACTCATGCCCCAGGAATCCAATCCCTAGAGGTGGTACGAGCTAATCTTTTACTAAAGGGGAAGCTAGGTCAAAGAAAGCATAGAGCGTGCGTGCTCAGCTCTCGCCCTCGTCCAATCTGCGAAGCTGAGGCGGGATAAAAGCATAACTCCCCGATGTCATAGATTACCATTCTATCTTCCTCCCCGGTGACGCTCCCAAAGCGATCGCTATCTTTTCAGTTTACTTGACTAATTTGAATAGGAGAGATTTAAGCTTTCTGTATTACAGATTGCTCGAAGTGCCAGACCAGATCGACTATCTGATCGATCTCGTTCTGTCCAAACAGAATCTCTCAAGTGAGTAACACAAAGCAGAGAGCAAGAGTAATCTTATTCTCTAACAGTGTGTTGAGTGCGGAATAATGGTGGACTTAGTCGGTGCTCTTGTTTAGAAAACCTTTTGAAAACTTAACCAAATATTTTAGCAGATTGATTAAGATTGCAATTTGAATGAGTATGATAGATAGTGAATAAAACAACTTGAATATAAAATGCAGAAAGTAAATAACACAGTTATTTTGCGTGGTTCGGGAAACCCCCTACGTCCACGGTCTAATCCAAACTGGATTGGATATCCACTACTAGGATACTCTTATTATTTATAATCGATGAGAAGGAGCCACAAGTTTCAGACACGATCTGGTTGAAACTTATGCACGAATAAGGGTCGTGTCCCTTTACAACTTACAGAAAACTACTGTAAACTGGATCTCTTCACGTTAATCCACTAAAAAACTACTAGCTAGCAAAGATCTCCTTCTTTCTTTCTCGATAAGACAGACTTGAATCGAGGTGTGATTATGATCACGAACGGTTCGGAACACGATCTGGTAGAAATCTTATCTCAGTAAATGCTTCGATGGTTGAGATGATTTCTGGGCAGAGTAGCTTGTAGATGATAGATGATCTTATGAGTATTGCACGCATGTATTTACTGCCAGTCTTTGTTCCGAGCTTTTATAGGTGTAGAATTTTGAAATTCTAACTGTTGAGCTTGATTGATTTGAAGTAAATGTGATTTCACCAATCAAGGATAGTGAATCCCTAATTTATCTCCTCTTGCCTTCTAATGAGATTGACAGAATTTTCTAAAAATGGTAAGCAGATCGTTTGACGGATACTGCTTTCCTTTTCTTGTCTTGATTGATTCTCTTCCTTCTATGGTACGAAAGGTGTAGTTTAGACTTTGAGATTCACAGACACTTAGTCGATATCATCTGATTTCAGCTTTTGAGTGTTGATCTGGTTGTAGTCGTTCTGGTCAAAGTCGATTTGGTCGAGCACAAATTGATATCGATCTGGTCATAGTTGATCTGGTTGAACCCAGGTTAACATTAATCTGGTCTTGCACGATCTGGTTCAACTTTCTGGTTGAGTTTATGTTTCGACTTTCTGTTTGAGAGTTGATCTGGTTCAACACTTTCTGTTTAAGACTCTCTGGTCCAACTTTCTGGTTGACTTGATCTGTTTCAACTTTCTGGTTGAGACTCTCTGGTTCAACTTTCTAGTTGAGTTCATCTGCTTCAACTTTCTGGTTGAGACTCTCTGCTTCAACTTTCTGGTTGAGTTGATCTGCTTCAACTTTCTGGTTGAGACTCTCTGGTTCAACTTTCTGATTGAGAACACAGGGTAGTTCTGTTGAATCATGTGCAGTCCTCCAAGATGGATCAGTGCGGACTTCCAGCCACAGC
>JAPKLX010000604.1:5367-35150 GCA_026898415.1 Leonotis leonurus
TGTGTGTGATGTAGTTTGTTCTTCCGCGAGCATAGCTTTTCTTTGTTCTCGTAGCTTTCTATCTCGCTTGTTTCTTAGTTCCTCTCTCTCAGCTTTAGAGATATCTGGGCAATCTGTTTTAAAATGACCTTTCCTGCCACATTTAAAACAAGAAAATTCGGACAAGTCAGCCTTAATATAGGAAGAGTTAGGTTTTACTTCACTTTTCCTTTCTGGTCGATCTCCCGAACGTTCTTTTCCTTTGAAGTTTCTGTTGTTGTCCTTGTATAGACGTTTATATCTATTTGCCCTTAGCTCCATCTTCTGGAATCTTTGAGCCATGAGTGAGTATTCCTCAAAGTAGTTTTTGGTGGGATAATTTTCATCATCCGAGCTAGATGCGTCTTTTAAAATCACCGTAGGTGTTGATTTCCTTTCCACCTCCTTTTCCTTCAACTTGGCTTTGAAGGCTGTTTCCTTTTCTTTCATTCCTGCAGCAGATGGTTTACTACAAGAAGAGTTAGACTGGCCATGAATACGATTTATTTCATATTCATTGCCCGTTAGTAAATCAAATAGAGAATCAGTGGTAAGAGAGTTAAACTCTGGCATCATGGGATGCATGGCTGAGTAGATTTCCCAGGTAGCGGGTAGAGCACGAATGACTTTCAAGTTTTTCTCTCGTTGAGAATACTTGTTTTTGTCGATGATGGCTATTTCAATCAATACTTCTGTGAACCGGTTCTTCATTTGAGCTATGGTTTCTCCTGACTTCATTTTGAATTCTTCAAATTTGTTACAAGCAATAGACAGCTTGTTTTCTTGTATGATGTCTAATCCACGGCTAATTTCTTTGAGTACATCCCACATCTCCTTTGCAGTTTGAAGATGTCTGATTTTGGCCAAGTACACGCCTCTTACTGTACTCGAAATTAGACCTTTGGCGAAGTCATCGAGTCCAGCTTCTTTTCTTTCTTCAACGGTGTATTCGTCAATGGTCTTTTCCTTTTCAACTATGACCAGTGAAGGAGTTGGACCAGTTCCATCCTTTATCTCAGCACTTCCCTTGTTCATGATTTTGATAGGTCCATCAGTAATGACCTTCCACATTTTGATATGTTGTGCTCGTAAACACATCTCAATTCTGAAACTCCAGTCTTCATATCCGGCAATGGAGAAATCCTCACAAGCACGTATCATCTGTCTTTCCATAACTTCAAGGTAGATGATTAAATAAATGCAAGTGCAATATGCTGTGAAAACGATTTCAGGATCTATTCAAGAAGACCACACAGAGATAATCTCTTGTGAATTAGAAACAATGGTCAAAATGAACCACTGCTCTGATACCACTTGTTGGTCCCGAAAGAGCTAGATTGGTGTATGGGGGGGGGGGGGAATACACCAATTCAAACTTTTTAGGTTTTCTTGTTCAAAGTTTAAGTATAAGGGTTAAGCACACTTAATAACTTAAGATAGCTTGAAGTAGTAAGGTCAATCTTCTTATTAGGAAGATTAAGTCTTACTCAAATAATACCTTATAAGTGAATAACAATAATCAAGAGACACAAACACAGATTTATACTTGATTAAAGTTGTGTGCGGAAGTTGGTGGTTAATGCTCTTTTTAAGATGAAAACGTTTTCTTTCTTGAAATAGTTAACAACCCAGATTTTTATAAGAATGAGTATGAAGAAGATGATGGAGAAGAAAAACAGAAAGTAAATAACACAAGAGTTAACGTGGTTCGGGATAAACTTCCCTACGTCCACGGCTCGATCAAAACTAGATCGAAATCAACTAAAGTCTCCTTTCTTTTTATTCGTTGAGTACGAGCCACCAGCTTTATCAAAACTAGATAAATACTTGTGATTACACTTCTTCTTCCTAAGATTGAAAACTACAATCTAGGAATACAACTGGATCAAAACTAGATCCTAACTTTGGATTTTGAAACAAACAACTTTCCAGAAAATAATAACTTCAAGAACTGTAGACACTCAAGAGAATTCTTGATTTTGAAGGAGTGCTTTGAACGTTGATAGCTTGAAGTATTTTGAGCAGAGTAATGACAGTTTTCGCTTGAATTCTCGTACCCATTCCTGGAAGTGAAGATGGTATTTATAGCCTCTTTGAAGAAACTATCCGTTGGAGAAGAAGATGTCCTTCTTCATCGCATTAATGGCTGCATTAAATGCATGGCAGGGTTGTTGAGTCACGCGCTGCCAAATGCGAGTTGTTACCATCTTTCAAGGGATTTCCCAATGTATTGCCATACTGGGAAAGATATGCAGTACAAGAATTTTGATATCCTTGTACTTTATTCCTTAAAGTATGCTTTTGATGTGACAATACACTGTGTGGTTGACTTGTGACACATTTAGGTATGTCGGCAGTCCACCGTAGTTATTGTGAGGAGCAGCTTGACTTTGATATCATAGCAGCTCGCTGATTTTTTTTTTTTTTTTTGTGTTGATGCTTTATCTCATTCTTCTTCAACTGGAAGCATCCAGATCGTTTTTAGTATCAACGATCTGTTATATGACTGTTGAGATGATAAGATCGTTTTTGGACATAAAACGATTTGTTGCAGAATAGACCAGTTGGTTTTGCTTCCTTTGAAACGCGCTGCTTCATCTCCTTGTAATGTCTTGATAACGATCTTGTTGTGGAAATATAGCAGCGGGCTGTTCCTCTAGAAATGTCTTGAGAACGATCTTGTAGAGGAAATATAGCAGCGGGCTGTTCCTTCTTTAACAACGAGCTGCCAAAAGACTTGTAGAATATAACAAGTATATTTTGAACCAATTGAAAACTCAAACTCTAAACTAGAGAATCAGATCGTTATAAGTAGACTTGAAACTTCAAACTACTTTTACAATTGTGATCTGCTTAAAACATAATCTAGAAAAGAAACCAAGGTAAGCAAGTTGGTATGACAGCTCGCTGTAATTTATGAGAAGCAGATCGTTAATTCCTTTGAAAACGATCTGCTCTCTGTTTAACGAGTTGTCTTACATGAGGGAGTAAACACTTGCAATAATAACTATCATTGTGTCCAGGATATCAAACACAAGAATAAGACAGATCGTTATTTACTTTTAACAAAACGATCTGCTTCTTTTACACTTAGATAATCCTTAATAGATGACAATGACAATTAGGTTTCCAAAACACCAAAGTGTAGTTTCGAATAGCATCATCAAAACCAATGTAAATTTCTGGGGTTCCCAACAATTATATTAAAAAAAATTATATAACTTTTTTTTATTAATATAATATTACATATATTTATCAATACATGTTTTAATTTCATATGATGTTAATAGTTTATCTAAATATTTATACATTTTGAGTCTATATATATAATATATTTATGGTTCATACGTTTTTTTACAAACGGTTCAACCGGTCAGACTAGTGACCCAATGACCCTATCAAATAATTGGATCGATGTCCGATCAAATTTTAAAAATAGATTTAAGTAAGATCTCCAACTTCAACATCTTAACTTAGTAGATATATTAGTCCATCAGTCCAACACTAAATGTAGACTGAAGTATTGATATATGTTGGTCTCGAAAGAGCTAGAATGGTGTATTGGGGAGGTGGAAAATACACCAATTTATAACTTTTCATGTTCTCTTGATATTTAATGGACAAGAGTTAAGCTTAGCTTGATGATCAAGTTGGCTTGGATAACTAGGTTAATTTCTTCTTGTTAGGAATATATTTTCCAAGTTCATTTAATCTCTTGTATATGAGAAATCTGACTAGTTCAACTACAAGTAATAAAATCTATCACGATTGTGTGTGGTAGATGGTAGTTAATGTATAGCTCTTATTAGGAAAGATCTTCTGTATTAAGTCGACGTTGTATTACACAAATAGATCAGTAACAATGAATGGTCTAGAAATAATATGATAGTAGAATGCAAGAAACAAAAAATAATAATAAAGTACGCTAATGATTTTTACGTGGTTCTTGAGACCCCCTACATCCACGTCCAATCTATCTCGATTGGAAATACACTACTAGGATTCTCTCTCGTTTATATTCATTTAGTACGTGCCACAAATCTCAAGTCAAAACTAAACAAGATATTTTTGCACGAGTTTTGGGTCATGACCTGTTTACAACTTTCTTCGAAGCTTGAACACTACAAACTAAGAAGATTTCTATAACTTAACACTAGGAGAGTTCTAAGGGTGTGAAGGTAAAATTTCAGAATATAATCTTCACAATATTCAACACTTGGATTTTTCTTGGTAGTTTCGAGTAGAGTTTGTAATCTTTTGAATAAGAAGAAATCCTGTAATTATTATGGATAAGAAGATGAAATTTATAGTTTTCATTTTGAAAACTATGCGTTTTAGAGTAATGATTATCAGACATTGAATGCACCGCATGTCAAACATTAAATGCGCCCCTTAACCGTTAATCCTTTCATCTTATCGCATTTTCCCAATATTTACCAAATGAGACGTCATTCCTAGTTCTAATTAGGGTTTCCTTGTAATGATGACAATAACGTGGCAAACTTGGAAAGGTTGACTAGTTGACCAATGAAAGTAGATCGATGTCACCTTAAGTTGATATTAGTAAGCTCATTGATGATGTACTTGGCAGGTTGAGTTGTGTCATACCAGGTTGATTGTGCTTGCCTTGGTACTATCAAGTTGACCTAGTTAAGAAAAAAGTTGGCATAAAAATCTTGTAATATTTTTTTGAGTTGAGTAGATTTGAAAATGAGCTGACCTTATAGATCAGGTCGATGAAGTCGACATGCTCTTTACACTTGAGTCATACTCAAATAGCTATACTTAAGCTAGTATAAGGTCATCTTATTGGCCAGCTTAATAGGTCATGATTCCTTTTATATTTGAATCGATCTTGCTAAAACAACTCAAATAAAATAACAAAGTGTAGAATTAGTCAGATGACTATACAAAGAAAGCAGGTCACTGCCCAATAGGATCAGGTCGATAACGTCGACCTGCTCATTTATAGATTGGGTTACCTAACTAAAGTAAGATTATAACCTGAAAAAAAAATATCAAAGAAGCATGTAAGCTTAATCCTACAACATACATAACACATAAATGAGTTAACAATATGTTCTATAGAGATCAACTTAGACTAGAACTAGTTCTTATCTAAGTATAGAAATAGAGATATCAACATGTAAGGGACATAAAATTTATGCATGATTTGTACCATAAAGATCTATCTGTACAATAGACTAGTTAAACAATGATCACCATGTAAAGCACAAATCAATTATGATATGTACTATATGATCGAGGAGATGATCTGCACTCACACATATCATGATGCTCGAGTTCGTCACATCAATAAATCACACAGAGGTACCCCACAGAAAACAATGAACAAGTGCAATAACTAATCACCCAATTAACAAAAACACAACTTCAAGTTGTACTGGTGAATAATGAAAACAAGTTTCAGTCAAAATCAATCCACTAATCATTCAAGAGCTAGAATTACAAAAGGAAACAACAAGGATACGAGCTCACACACAAGCCATGATTAACGCCGCACATATATAAAATTGCCTGCATACTCTCCCCAACGAAAAAGATAAGCAATGTCCTCATTTCTAAGCAATATAAAAAGAGGGAAAAAGACTACCCGGAAAAGGGGAATATGCGGCGGAGACGGTGCTGAGATGGAACAAATTCAAAAACTGCAAGACAAAAAAGAAAAGAAAACAAACAAGCAGAATAACAGAAAAACATACTCAACTCTTCCCCAGACACACATAAAATAAAATAAATATGTACTAAGCAGTAGTGACTTGTCACTGCTGATCCGGTGGTGGAGGAGGGTCAAAGAGGGCCCAGTTGGACCATTTCTCGTTCAGCTCTGCTACCCACCGGTTGTTCTCCATGATTTGTTGGTATTACAAGGCGGACTATTCTTGACACAATCGCCATAACCGGGCTTGCTCAGTGAGAAGATCATGAGTGGCCGTCACTCGCTGCTCAATCCGCTCCTGGCTCTGAGTCATGGTCGTGCGGTATTCCCCAAAATGGTGATAGAATGTACGGGCCTCGTCAGTGAAACAACCGAAGTCCTGCTGGAACGTCCCAAAAGTCTTAGCGGAAGGCTCCAAAGTCATTTCAGAATGCTCCGAAATCAGCGTTGAAGGCTTGGAATTGGGCATTAAGGAACCGGGGTCATGGGGATACGAGCCAGAGGATGTGCCAGCAGAGAAGACATCGGGCATAGGAGCATCCTGATACTCATCTTCTTCAAAAACTTCCAATTTGGCGGAGGTAGGGGGAGGATTAACTGCAGCAACGGCCAACTCGATGACATGATTGGTGGCACACTTGCGTGTCGGGGAGGGTTGCCAACTGTAGTCCTCCGTGATGATGCGGGCCTGCTTGAGCTCGCTGAGGTTGATGCGAGTGTAGTAAATAGTGTCGGAGAGCTCATGGTTCTCCAGGTCGAAAATGTCAAAGTGTCGAAAAATCGCCGAGATTACCAAGGGAAATGTGGCATGATACCGAGAGGTGGACAACATATTCTTGAAAGTGGATAGAATATAGTAGTCGGCATACACTCGAATGTCGTGGGTCGCACAGTGGAGAAGGTAAAGCTCCACATGATTCACCTTGTTCCCCAGTTCCTAACCTGTGATGGCATAAGCAAAGAACTTGTTAGAATTCACAATATGTTGTCTCGAATAAATCTAGCTAGCATCCCTCCGGATTGGAAATTGTAAATTTCGTCAGAGCAGTCCAAGCCGCATTGGGGTTAAAATGAGAGAGAAAAGTTTGATCTCCAACATTCTTGTCATGGAAACCCATGATCCTGCAAAACTGAGACACAAACAATCTACGGGGCACTTCCTGTTAACGGAATTGACAACAAATAATATCCGCATGCATATCAAGAGTGGAAAGAAATTCATGTGTCAACACCTTAGAACATTTATTCGACATTCTAGCATATTTCTTCAAGCCTAAAACATCTAAATAACATTCGATATCACTAGTGCAATGTAAATTATGAAGTAAGTTCCAATCAAGAGTGTGTGGCGGAGTTACATCAAATCGAGTCCACCGCTCGTAGAAGCGGCCCTCCAAGTCGGTGCGAATGAGGAATGGGAAATTGAATTCCTCCCGAAGGTCCTTGGGCTCCTCGTTCCGTTGTTGGGAGCTACTCGTGCTGTGCTCGCTAGCTCGGTTCTTAGTCTGCGTCATGGTGAAGAAAAGAGTGGGAAAAGAGGTCACTGGAGAGGTGGGCTGACGGCGGGTGGCGGGTGGTGGTGGTAGGGGGTAAGGGAGGAAGAGAAGAGAGGGGACGCTAGGTTGGAGGGGGCACTAGGGGTGGGTGGTGGAAAGGGAAGGAGGAAGGTTGAAAATTGGAGAGATGGAGAGTTGAGTGTTGCTATCGCTGGAGAAGAAAACAGAAGAGAGAAAGAAGGAAAATAGGGAGAAATAGAATAAGGAAGAAGAAAAAGCGACTGAAGAAAAAGAAAAAGGGATCTATGGTTCCGCTAGGGTAGCGGTTGCTGGGGGTTAGCGGTTGCAACCCTAGCGCTTTGGATGAGAGGTAGCGAGGGAGGGATAGTGGTCGCTATCCCTATGTTCGGAGAAGGGGGACATAACTCAGGGGTAGCGCTCGCTGGGGGCCAACACTCGCTACCCTTACTTTTTGTAGAAATTGACGTTCTATGGGGTAGCACTCTACCCCTGAGTTTTGCCAAGATACATATGTTTATTTTTCTCCACCTTGACCTACACAACATGAATAAAACACAAATCAAGACTAGATAAATTCATAAGAATCAAGAGCGAAACTAACACGAAACAATTAACAAAATAAATGAACAAAAAGAAATAAAACCAAAAGTAGATTCCTCCCATGAAACACTTGTTTAACGTCATTAGCTCGACGAAAATTGCTCAATTGGACAGTGGATCTTTAATAGGTGTGGATTCCATTATGACGTTAGTCGGCAAACCTTCAATGTACAGTTTTACTTGATGCCGATTCACTACGAAAGAGTCATCAGAATGTTCTTTAGCAAGCTCCACTACACATACGGCTTCACGTCCTTGACAATAAAAGGTCCACTCCATCGTGACTTCAACTTCCCGGGAAAGAGCTTCAAATGGGAGTTGAATAATAATACCTTCATTCCAGGGTTAAGATCCTTGTGCAAAATACGCCTATCATGTAGAGCCTTCACCTTATCCTTGTATATCCGAGTGTTTTCATACGCCTCATTACGCAACTCGTCGAGCTCTGAGATCTGAAGTAAACGATGCTCTAAAGCCTTATGTAGGTCAAAGTTGGAGGTCTTGATCACCCAATAGGCCTTGTGCTCCACTTCTACTAGCAAATGACATGCTTTCCCACATACGAGTCGATACAGACTCATCCCCAAAATGCTCTTATAAGCTGTGTGGTACGCCCATAGAGCATCATTAAGCTTGATCGACTAATCTTTCCTTGACGGCTGAACAATTTTCTCCAAGATGCTCTTAATTTCAGCTTGGCTTGACATCTGGGGGTGGTATCGAGTGGCGATCTTATGCGTGATCCCATTCTTCTTCATGAGTCTCTCGAAATGCCTATTACAGAAATGCTTGAGAATCACATGTCCGAGTGGGGATAGCCTCAACCCACTTGGACACGTAATCGATGGTAAGGAAAATATATTCGTACCCATGAGACATCGAAAAAGGTCCCATAAAATATAAACCCCATACATACAAATTTCAAACTCAAGCACATTATTAAGATGAATTTCATTCATACGACCAATCGAGTCAACTCGTTGGAATCTATCACAAGAGAGATAAAAAACATGAACATCCTTAAATAATGAGGGCCAATATAAACCTGACTGGAGGACTTTATGAGCTGTCTTTTGACCTCTAAAATGACTACCACAATGTGTTTGGTGGCACATCTCCAACACCTTAGATTGCTCTTCCTCCGCGACACATCTCAGAATCACATCATCTTTCCCTAACTTGAAAAGATGCGGGTCTTTCCAAAATTACTACCTGCACACATGTAGAAAACGCTTCCTTTCTTAGGAAGTGAGGTCAAGCCTTAATTCACCACAAGCTAAATAATTAACAATTTCAACAAACTAAGGCACATGAGAAACACTATAGGCATGCTCGTACGACTTATTTATGATTCCATAAGGAGAATGAGAATGAATATTTTCTAAACGTGAGAGATGATCGACAATGGCATTTTCGCTACCCTTCCTATCACGAATGTCAATGTCAAACTCTTGCAAGAGAAGCACCCAACGAATTAACTTAGGCTTCGCTTGGGGTTTAGTCAAAAAATAATGCAATGCAATATGATCACTATGAATAATCACACTACAACCAATTATATAAGCACAAAATTTATCAAGAGCAAACACTACATCAATAATTTCTTTTTCAGTAGTAGTGTAATTAACTTGAGTTGGATTTAGAGTAGAACTAGCATAGTATAGAGCACGCAACATATTATCAATGCATTGACCTAAAACGGCTCCCACAGTAGAGTTCGACACATCATACATAACTTCAAACGCGAAAGACCAATTAGGACCGACAACAACATGAGTACTACTCAATTTCTCTTTCAAGCTATTAAAAGTGGCAAGACAGTTATTATCAAAATTGAAAGGAGCATCCTGAGTAAGCAATCGACAAAGAGGTTGACAAATTTTAGAAAAGTCTTTTATAAATCGACGATAAAACCAACATGACCCAAAAAACATCTAATTCCCTCAACATCAATCGATAGAGGTAGTTTTTCTATCACCTCTACCTCAGCCTTATCGACCTCTATCCCTTTACACGACACAACATGCTCCAAAATAATACCACTTCGGACCATAAAATGACTATTTTCTCAACTTAAAGTGAGACAATTATCAACTCAACGATCAAGCACATGATCAATCTTATCTAAGCAATAATCAAAAGAAGATCCAAAAATAGAAAAATCATCCATAAAGACTTCGAAAAAATCACTAATCATGTCAGAAAAGATAGACATCATACACCTCTGGAAGGTACCTGGTGCATAGCAGAGTCCAAATAACATTTTTTGGAAGCCATAGGTTTCAAAGGGGCTAGTGAAAGACATAGGTTTCAAAGGGGCTAGTGAAAGAAGTCTTTGTCTAATCCTCCTGGTCAATTGCAATCTGATAATAACCTGACAAACCATCAAGTAAACAAAACATGTCATTACCAACAAGCTTATCTAACATTTGATCAATCAAAGGAAGATGAAAGTGATCATTTTTTGTGGCCGCATTGAGCATCCTATAGTTGATACACATTCTTCATCCAGTGATAGGCCTGGTACGAACCAACTCCTTCTCATTGAGGGTGACTGTTATGCCTCGGTTCTTAGGCACGACGTGGACCGGGCTAACCCATTCACTTTAGAAATTTGATAGATAATACCTTCGGCTAACAGCTTCAGAATTTCTTTCTTCACGACTTCCATCAGTATCTTAGGTAGTGCATCATTTGCAAGCTGTATCTTGTGCATACACATGGCTGGGTTGATGCCTCGAATATCTGCCAAACTCTATCCAAATGCCAACTTGTGCTTTTTCAACACAATTACCAATTGGGATTATAGGGCTTCAGTGAGATGAGCTGATATGATCACCGATTTCTGTTCGTTTTCCTTGAAAAACATGTACTTCAAATATTTAGGAAGCTCCTTCAGCTATAACTTTTCAAGTGTAGGTAGATTCTCCAGTTTCAACGGAGGTGGCTTAGCGTATTGAGCTTCCAATCTGAGAATTTATTCCAAGTTGGCTGATCCTTCAAATACCTCCTCCAAACTATAATCATGCACAAAAGAGATCTCGGCCAAGGCATCAATATAATCAATAAAAGCACAATCTTCAATAGAATTTATGGATGGCATTGCCTTGTGCTTATGCACAGAAAATGACATTGTCTCTTCTAATACTGACATTTGAATATTTGAATTTTTAACGTCAATTAGGGTGTTAGTAGTAGCCATAAAAGGTCTCCCTAATAACAAAGTGTGATCACGACCATTTTCATGCACATTACCTATCTCTAAGACAACAAAATCTATAGGCACAATCAAACCACCAACACTAACAATGATATTCTCAATAATCCCTCTAGGATACCTAACATAACAATCAGCTAACTGTAAGCTCATGCGAGTGGGTTTCAATTCTGATACTCTAATTCTTTAGAAATCGAATAAGACATAAAATTAATACCAGCACCTAAATCGAGCATACCTGTCACAATTTTTACCATTTCCCAATGGGATGGTGATAACGAAAATACATGGATCTCACAGCTTTTGTGGGAGAGGCTGTTGCATGATGTAAGTGGCTACCTCGGACACCATGGCACACTCCTCATCAGCGATTCTTCTCTTCTTTGTGGCAAGTTCCTTGAATAACTTGAGGTACGCCGGTACATTACGAATGATATCCAGCAGTGGAAAATTCACATGCACTTGAGAAAATATTTTATAAAAATTTGCAAATTGTCTGGCCATCTTCTAATTTTTCATCCTACTTGGAAAAGGAATCAACGGCTTATATGGATTCGCCGTCTTGTGCAGCTGAATAACAGGTGGTTCTTGCTCCATCTCCTTCTCCTCCACTACTTTATCCTCCACAGTATTCACTTTAGTATCCTCCTGCTTTCCACTATGTAGAACAGTAATGGCTTGCAGCTGGTGTGGTGAATGTCTCAGTCCAAATATCTTCCATGTCTGCTGCTCTTGTGGCATTTGATTTATAGCTCCGAAGATTTTCCCCACTTGACTCTCGAGGCGATTGATTATGGCCTCTTGGGCCTCCTTACCAACTTACTTTCTTGCATGAAAGCAGCTAAACTGTCTTCCAAGGAAGATTTTGGCGGAGCAGCTGCCAGTGCTGCAGGAACTGCGGTGGAGGCGGCTGGAACTGCAGTGGAGGGTGCTGAAAATGTAGGTAATAATGTTGTGGAGGCGGATAGTACCCATGTTGATGTGGGTAATACTGCGGCGGTGCTCGTCGAATAAGATAGTTTGATCCTGATCATGGCCCCTTATTATGTCCCTTCCATGTGGAGCTGTTCTGAGTTCTCCATCATGGATTATGCTGGACTGGATTATGATCAAATGGTTGTCGTTGCGGATATCCCTGAGCGGCGAAGATTTTTTCCTCTCCTTCGAAAGTAAAGTTTGCCATTCTTGTGCAATTTTTTTCATCATGGGTAGGATCACCACAGATAGGGCACGACTCAGGCACCGCCTCATGCTTAACCACAATGGTGCCTTGCTCATCTTCAACTCCTGAAGCTCTCTCATCATATCAGTCATCTATCTCTTCAAATCTGAGCTCGCCCCAATTTCCTTGTTCTACACCCTCTTAGAACGAGAGGTCTTCTGTTGTGAGTTGGCGCCTAGAGTTTCAAAAATCTCCACAGCTTCATCAGCTGTCTTGTCAGATAATTTTCCTCCAACTACTGTATCCACCATGAATTGATAGGTATGCTGCAGCCGATTTTAGAAGATTTGCCAGAGAAGTTTAGGCACAATCTGATGATGCAGGCATTGCTTTTGTAATTCCCGGAATCGATCTAAAGCCTCATGGAAAAGGCTCTTTAGCTTCCTAAGCAAACTACATAATATGAAGGCAAATCTGTTGTGTCTTGTGATTCGGATAGTACTTAAGTAGAAATGTAGTACTCACGGCCTTCCATGTAGGTAGAGATCCGGATGGGAGAGAAAGGTACCACGACTTTGCCCAATCCTTCAACGAATAAGCAAAACACTTCCTCAGAAGTTCATCTTCGTCGAGAGTCAGGAGGGGAATAGACTGAACAGCTGTGCAGAACTCCCTAATGAATAGGACTATGTCTTCATTGTGCATCTCGTAAAATGAGGGCATAAGATTGATGTGGTTGTGCTTCAGCTCATACTTTCTCCCCGCAGGAGAAAGCACAATAGCAGATGTTGTAATCCCATACGAAGGCCTGGAAAATTCCCCTAGGTACTTAGGTGATTCATCTTCGGCCATGATCACTAGCTTTTCTTCAAATAGGGCAGCTAAATTATAAATGTCCCGAAATCGCTCCTAAAATACACTGTCTCTTCTTTTGATGTTGTCAACAAAGGGCACCAATTTATGTCTCAAACTTCAGCGACCTAGCATAGACAAAAACAACAAAAAATCAAATGCACCTAAGGGAGAAAAAGGACAAATAACAAGAAAATAAAAGAAACACGAAAAAAATACAGCGCAAATAAACAGCTAAAACTTTCCCCAGCAACAACACCAAAATTTGTTACAACTGTTGGGAACCCTTAAATATTTTGGTTTTGATGATGATCTTTCGAAACACACTTAGCCCCTTTTAGAAGTTAAACTGTTCTACGTGTTAACAGATCACTATATATAAAGTGAACTATGATAGAGAACAGATTAGGAAATGACTTAACATGTAAAGGAATTACTCCTCTAGAAGTCATTTCTATGTTAGCATAGGATGAAGGCCAAGATTTCTCACCAAGAAGAAATCGATCTGCTGTGACAGACAACAACCAGATCATCGACCAGATCGATGATCACAACGCTTCACCAGATTGATAGAGTCATCAAATCACCAGATGACATCATCCTGCACATCATATCCTCTTGCCACGTCAAAATTGAAGTCCATCCAACAGGGTTTGGAAAGAGAATCCACGATTGATACAAGGAATGAAAGTAACCGTTAGCGATCTGCTTTCCATACTTAGAGGATTAAGTCAACGCTTTTACAAAGCAAGAACAGATATGATGGATATCAGTGATTGGCAATCTACAATCAATCTCACGCCAATCAACAAACGGCTAGAATTTTAAATTCAAAGTCTATATATTTGAAGTTCAAGATCTGGAGATTAACGGACGCGAGATACATTGATAACATACTATCAAGCAAATATCTGAACCAGACTAAGAGCTTCAAACAACCTGTGATTCTATATCACACCAACCCAACCTCGATTCAAGTCTGCCTTATCGAGAGAAAGGAGATCACCCTGCTAGCTAGTAGTTTTCTAGTGGTAACGTAGAGGTAATCTATTGTAAAGGGACACGACCCTTACTTCGTGCATAAGTATCTCTCTAGCTTTGATTGGTACCTGTGACTCGTTCTCCACGAGTATAAAGAAGAAGAGTATCCAAGTAGTGGATAATCTGGTCTAGTTTTGATCAGATCGTGGACGTAGGGATTTCCCGAATCACGTTAAACAATTGTGTCATTTATCTTTCTTCATATTTACTTTCAGTTGTTTATTATTCTAACTCTCTGCACTATCATATAGTCTGCATATACAATCAATCTGCTTTAATCCACCATATTTCTGCGCACACAAAACACTTAGAAGATAATAAGATCACTCTTATTATTGTCTAAGTGTCTACACTAGAGACCAATTTGTCTGGACTAATCTGGGATAGATCTGTTGATCAATCTGGTTAGTCATTTGCCGAGCAATTTCTTATTTAAAGAATAGCTTGAACTCTCTAATAAACAACCAAGTAAACTGAAAAGTTTGTATTTTGTGTATTCCCCCCCCCCCCCCCATACAACAAACCTTGCTCTTTCGGGACCAACAAGTGGTATCAGAGCGTGGTTCAAACGACCATTGTCTATGTTTCACAGGGATAAACACCTGCGTGGTCAACTTGAATAGATCTTGGAAAACCTATTTTTCATTAACGTGCATACTATTTGCTATGGAATCTTCTGTTGTTAGGGCGTGCGAAGAATTCTCTATCCAAGGATATAGAGAATGGAGTTTCAGAATCAAAACTGCACTCAAAGCCCATCACTATCTGATGTGGAAAGTTATTGAAGAAGGCCCACTACAGATCACTGAAGAAGTGACAATAACTACATCAACTGGTGTAACTACACAGATAGCTCCCAGAGATCCAAGAAAATATACTGCAGAGGAACGTCGCGAAGCCAATTTGGATGACTTTGCTAAAGGGATCATATCTAGCACGGTCAAAGGCGTACATCTGGCAAAAATCCAAGACTTGGATACTGCCAAAGAGATGTGGGAAGCCTTAAGAGACTTATGTCTAGGATCAGAGGTCATGATTGAGAACAAACTGTCTCTTGCCTGCAATAAATACGATGAATTCAAAATGAAACCAGGCGAGACCATTGAGCAAATGAAGATGAGATTCACTGGAATCCTTCTTGAGATATCAGCGTTTAATAAGAACAAGTATACTCAAAGAGAGAAAAACATGAAAGTACTCAGAGCACTTCCACCTAGGTGGGAGATATATGCTGCAATGCAACCGCTTCGTGCAGATTTCAATGAACTCTCTACTGAAGCTTTATTTGATCACCTTGAAGGTCATGAATGTGACATTCAAAGAATTCGAGGGCCAGATCATCTGTCCAAAAGGGCAGACAGTAGTTCAAAGAAAGAAAAAGAAGTTGCCTTCAAAGCGAAGAGCAAAACAGACGAACCTTCTGAACCCTCTACACCAGAGGAAGAGAAAGGTTATGACAAACTGTTAAAAGAGTTTGCAATGATAGCCAAACGCATGGACAAGATGGAGATCAGATCGAAGAAATATAGACGCTTCTACAAAGATAACAAGAACAAATTCTATAAAAAATGTGACAGTGATCGACCTGATAATAAGGATGAATCAAAACAGTAGACACGTAAAATCTCAAAAACATCCAACTCAACAGATTATACCTGCTTTGGTTGTGGCAGAAAAGGTCACTTCAAAACAGATTGCCCTGATCTGTCCAAAAGCCAAAGAGAAGAGCTGAGAGCAAAAAGAGATCGAAAACTCAAATATGAGCGCAAGGCCATGCTAGCTGAACAAGATTCAAGCAGCTCAAGTCATTTTTCAGATAGCTCATCAGAGAATGATGAAGCCTTCTTTGCTAATGATGAAGAAGGATGGGATGAATGCTATATGGGATTAGACAACGGTCTGGATGAAGTTGAGGTAAATTCTTGCAATTCAAATTCCTCAAATGATAATGATCTTGAACAGGAAGAAGAAGATCAATCTGAATACTCATGGGAAGAAGTAAATGAGATGTTCAAGAGCTATTCGAGCATCAAAAGACTGTTTAGAGAAGTAGTAGAAGAGAATGACAGGCTGAAGAAATCAGAACAAATACTGAGCACAGCTAACACCCAATTCATTGCCCAAATAGTTGAAGCTGAAGAAAAGATAAAGACCTCATCAACAGAAACAACGTAGCTGAAGAAAATATAAAGAAAGGAAAAGAAATGATCTACAAAAGTGATGAGCGTGCCAAGATGCTAATCAATCTGCATCAAAAAGGCACATCTGGATTAGGATATCCAGGTCACTCAAAGAAGTCTTCGGGAACCATAAGCTTTGTACCAGAGAGAAAGCAAACACCAGATCAAGTAATAGATCTGAGGAACAAGAAAGATCATCCCCAGAAGATGATGGTGAAACAGACTGGGTACAGACAATACCATCAAACAAAGGGACAACGAGCCCATTACACAGAAACAGATCATGTTCATAAAAAGAATGTCAACAGGACATTACCCAACAAGAATGTCAACAGGACATTACCCATTAAGAAGGGATTGAAGAATGATGAAATAGAGAGACATCATCCATCTGTATTCCATTCTTTGTCTAAAGTTGATAATGATGGGAACATCATTACCTGTTATATTTCTGTTCCTAACCCAAAAATGTTCTGGATTCGAAAGGGAACATTTGCTAATAACCAAGCACTCAAACGTTGAAGGGTAGCTAAGTATAATTAATTGTAGGACCAGAAGACTGCAAGAAGAAACAAGATAGCTAGAGGAACAATCTGGATAATAGATAGTGGATGTTCGAAGCACATGATTTGTGACAAGAATCTACTATCAGATTACATTGAAAAGCTAGGATCATAGGTCACCTTTGGATGTAACTCAAAAGGATACACCAGAGGATATGGAAATATAAAAGTTGGCAAGACCACCATCTCAAATGTTTCGTATGTTGAGGGTCTTAGTCACAATCTATTTTCTGTAAGTCAGTTCTGTGCTAACGGTAATCAGATCATTTTTGATACTAACAACTGCTTTGTGAAGAACAAGGAAGGAGATGAGATACTCCTTACTGGAAAATTGCAGGATAGGCTATATATTGTCCAGTGGACAAATCAGATCGAGACCTGCTTAGTCACTAAAACTGTATCAGAAACAAGCTGGTTATGGCACAAGAGGTTGAGTCACCTAAATTTTAAGTCAATCAACAAGATTGCCAAAGAAAAATTAGTGAAAGGACTACCAGATCAAGTATATGATAAAGATCATATATGTGATGCCTGTCAAGCTGGAAAGCAAACCAGATCATCCTTTACAAGCAAAACAGCTCACTCAACATCAAGAATACTGGAGTTTTTGCATCTGGATCTGTTTGGACCAGTTAAACCACTAAGCATAAATTAGAGAAAATACACCTTAGTAATCATAGATGACTACTCAAGGTTCACCTGGGTCATCTTTCTGTTAAAGAAGAAAGAGACATTAACCAAACTACCTGGTTTTCTACACAAGATCACCAAACAGAAAGAGGTGAGTGTAGCTACTATCAGAACAGATCGAGGAACAGAATTTCTCAACCAAAAGATTGAAGCATACTGCAATAAGATGGGAATCACTCATCAAACTTTAGCTGCTAGAACTCCTCAACAAAATGGAGTTGTCGAAAGGAGAAACAAATCACTTAAAGAAGCAGCTCGTACTATGCTAAATGCTACCAATCTACCCAAGAAATTCTAGGCAGAAGCTATCTACACAGCCTGTTATACTTAGAATAGATCATCAATCACATTCAGACATGGAAAGACTCCATATGAGATCTGGAACAACAGAAAGCGTAAGATTTCTTACTTTCGTACTTTTGGCTGTTTGTATTACATACACAATAATGGAAAATCTCAATTAATGACTTTAGATAGCAAAACTGATCCTGGAATATTTTTGGGATATTCTGATGTCAGTAAAGCGTATCGAGTCTACAATAAGAACTCTCATATTGTGGAGGTAACACCTTATGTTGTTTTTGATGAGTCTATTGTTGAGTACAGGTTACCTGTTAATAAACAGACAGAGAACCAGATGACTTCAAGAAAGTTGAATGAATTGCTCTTAGAAGATTTCCTTATCTGGAATTCAAAAAGTGATGATGAAGATATCAACACTCCACCAATTGCTGAATAAACTATACAGCAAGGGAGAACAATTCAACGTGATCTGGATGAAAACAGATCACCAACTGAAAGCAATGAAACAGTCATTGCAGATCAATCTGAATATTTAAATCTAGAGGCTGAAACAAATGAGAATCCATTTCAAGCATCACCAGTAACACACTCAGAATTTGAGGAACCAATAGATCAACCTGATCTTGAGATATCAGATGAAGAGATGACCAGGAGAAGGAGCTGGATACAAGATCATCCACCAGAACAGATTGTTGGGAACCCATCAGATCGTGTGTAAACAAGAAGAATGCATGGAGAAAGTGCCTTGTTGAGCTACTACCTCTCTCACATTGAACCATCTGATGCTCATGAAGCACTACAAGATGCGGATTGGATAACAGCAATGCAAGAAAAACTTAATGAGTTCAAAAGGAATGAGGTCTGGTATCTCGTGGACAGATCCAAACACCAAGGAATTATTGGTGTAAAATGGGTATTCAAAAATAAACGAGATGAGAATGGTGAAGTAGTCAGAAACAAAGCCAGATTAGTAGCTAAAGGCTATAATCAACAAGAAGGCATTGATTTTGATGAAACATTTGCACCCGTAGCCAGACTAGAAGCTATAAGGTTGTTCTTAGCATATGCTGCACACAAAAGATTCAAGGTATACCGGATGGATGTCAAAAGTGCCTTCTTAAATGGTATCCTTGAAGAGGAAGTCTATGTGGAACAACCACCTGGATTCGAAGAAGCAGATCCAAATCAGAAAGTATACAGACTGACAAAAGCAGTCTATGGTCTAAAACAAGCCCCTAGAGCTTGGTACGAGACACTATCTACATTTCTACTAGAATCTGGATTCAGAAGATGATCAGTTGACAAGACTTTGTTCATCATCAAAATCAAAGAGAATATCCTATTAGTACAAATATATGTAGATGATATCATATTTGGATCCCAATCTACTTATTTGTGTGATAAATTTGCTGAACTTATGAAAAATAAGTATCAAATGTCCATGATGGGCGAAATGAGTTTCTTTCTAGGATTGCAGGTCAAGCAACTACCAGATGACATCTTTATTAATCAAGCAAAGTATATTAATGATCTCTGCTGACTAAGTTTGGGATCAAAGACAGTAAACCTGTTAAAATTCCAATGCAGACCAATGGGAAAATTGATCCAGATCCAGAGGGAAAACCAGCTAATATCACTCAATACAGAGGGATCATAGGATCACTACTCTACCTAACCGCCAGTCGACCTGACATCACATTTGCAGTAGGTGTATGTCCAAGATATCAAGCAAACCCCAAATAGTCTCACATGGAAGCAGCTAAGAAAATATTAAGATATCTTAAGGGAACAGATCACATTGGATTATGTTATCCCTGCGAAGACAACTTTGAGCTAACTGGATACACAGATTCAGATTATGCTGGATGTAAGCTGGACAGAAAGTCAACTTCTGGCACATGTCAGTTCTTAGGAAATAAACTAATCTCTTGGTTCTCAAAGAAGCAGACATCTGTTGCCACATCAACCACAGAAGCTGAATATATGGCGGCAGGGAGCTGTTGTGCACAAATATTATGGTTAAAACAACTCAAAGACTATGAGATCGATGTCAAGGAGATACCCATTTTCTGTGATAGTTCTATTGCTATAGCAATCACACAGAATCCTGTTTTGCATATCAGATGCAAACATGTAGATGTGAGACATCACTTTATAAGAGACCATGTTGAAAGAAAACATGTACAGATTGAGAAGATACACAATGAGATACAGAGAGCAGATATTCTCACCAAAGCATTACCAGAAGAAAGATTTAAGATGCTTTGTGGGAAATTAGGATTGTTAAATCTGGAAGAAAGGACCAGATAGTCTTAGAACAGATCATGTAAAATTCCAACTGAGAATTGACACAAGGTCATCATATTCCAACGGGGAATTAGAACCAGATTGACATAATCCATATTAATACAGACCAGATCATGTAAACTTCCAACTGGGAATTGACACCAGATCACTAAGTACATGTTAATAGTCAAACAGATTAATCAAATCCCAACTCGGAATTATTAAAAGGTCATCACACCAGATTGATATCCAAATTGGAAAGTGGCATAAACAGATCGATAATGTTGACAACAGTTCGTTGTAAAGAAGATCGATCTGGACCAGATAACTAGCAGCCACGTGGATATTAATTAGTTCTTTTATTAATAATTCCCATTACTTGATCAAGGGGGAAAGTCAACAAGATACGGCTATTATATCATAGCATATATATCTAAATTCTGACATTATATACCAAATCTTTTATTTTTGATGATTAAGTACAGTGTTTGGGAAACGTGATCGAGGAGATATTTACCAAACCAAGAAAAAGGAAGAAAATCGACGGGTGAAACAAACACGCACCTCACTGCAGCCGTTGGATCAAGCGCGTGTATCAAACGCAGAAAAGAGAAGATAATAGACCTTAAGCCTATAACTCAGAGAGGCGGGAAAAGCTGAAAAAGGGAAGAATGTCAATTATTTTATTACTTTATTTATCACTTATCTATATATATTTGATAAGGCGGTTTGTCTATCATTCACACTCTTCATCTTCGACACTTAGCAAATTTTCCTCCCTTCCAAACTCTCTCATATCTTCAAAAACCTATATGTTTTCACAAACATGGTTCCAAAATCTTCTCTTTTTCTTGAGCAAGTGAAATTTTTGAACCCATGCATTCATCAAGATCTCTACGCTGTTCTTGACACCTTCGGTTTTCACAAACTGGACAAGGCTTTTGACCTTGTTAGACGCTGCAAAGGTTTCAAATTTATGAGTTTTTCTTCTTAAATTGTTCTATATCTTGAATGCTCTGAAATTTCTCAAACTAGTATTGAAAATCAGTTTTACCCATTTGCATGCATATGTGCACTTGTACTGTAGTGTAGAACTCTATATTCTGTAAACTGCTACTAGGCACTTATACTTCATTGATGGAAGGATAGTGCCCATAGATATATTGCTTTGCCTTTGCTGTAGGATTTCACAACATCATTACCACACACCCTGTCGATTTCTTGCCAAAGGAAGTAGCAGCCTTTTATCTCTCGTGGCAAGGAGAGAAAGGTGGGAATGAAGCCACTATCAGAGTGAGCAAGGGCAGCACCATCAGCAACACTACATACAACGTACTGAACATCATAGACGAAGTATACAAGTTGAAAGATGAAGGCCTTAGCCTTGGAGATCTGACTGACGAGCAACTACAAGAGGCCATAGAGATGGTGATGGTAGTGCCCATTCATTACACGAACAAGATGGTCAATAGGGCACTACTTACTCCTGAATTCAAAATCATTTTTTAATTCGTCCAGAGAATCTTCATGAACCACAATGGTTCCTATGACTAAGTCACCCCAGAGAAGTTCAAGCTTCTTGCTGCTGTCGTGCTTAATCTACCTGTGAACTGGAGCAGAATACTCTTTGATCTCTTGGCAAAGGAAGCCAAGATGATCACATTTGTGAAAGGAGGCAACCCTGGGATTGAAGTAAAAAGGAGAAGTTTGAGGCACTCCACTAAGATCAGCTATATGCTGGAGTCATTCTTCAAGCAACACAAATGGGATACCATAGTCGAATTCAACAACAGATTACACTTCCCAAGGGACCAGCATCAAATCGAAATGTCTATGGGAATTTATGCCAATCTGATAGCAAGGGTGACAGACCCTATGTACGCAAATGCTTTGATGGAGATGGAAAGTTCTAACCCAATCTGGGTTCCACCATCTGCTCCTGCTGAGAAGTCCACCAAGACAAGGGTGACAAAAGAAAAGCCAGCTGAAAGGACTCCCTCCAAGAGAGTTACAAGGAGGGCCAGCTCAGTTGAAACAGACGCCTTCACTGCAGCCCAACAACCAAAACCAAAGAGAAGGAGGTTACAGAAACTTGCTGAATCTGTGGAAGAAGTCCAGATTCAGGAACCTGCAATTATTGATACATCCATCCCTCAACAGGAGGTAGAAGTTGAGGATGAGGAAATTTTGGTCGGAGGATCACCAGAGGATGTTGTCCCCATCTCCTCCTTGGACCCAAGTCAGGTCAAGGACTTCTCCCCTGCTCGCACTGCCAGTCCATCATTTGCTGAACCTTTAGAGCAGATTGATGAGGGTGAAGAAGGAGAAGATGAATCCTCTGATGAGGATGTTGAGAAGAAAAAGGCTGAAACCGTAGTGAAGCTGCTAGAAGCTGAGGCAGATCACTCTATTCTTAAGACTTTTCCTGGGATCCAGCTCACACCCGAGAGCTACGAAGCATCAAGACACCTCAAATTCCTTCTGCTCATCAAGGACAAAGAATTCTATGTCCTTGATGCCCTACTCAGAACCAGATCAATTGATGCCCTCAAGGCAGAAGAAGCCACTTTGCTCAACATCTTTACTGCCTCCTCCATCGCTGAGTTGAGGGACACTTACCACCCAGACATCCTGGCCATGGCAAAGTTTGAGGCTAAAGAGCTCCAGATCGACCCCAGATCAATATATGAAAAGGCAGGAATGTTGGAATTTTATGAAAGCATTGATGAGGAAGAAGTTGAGGTTGAAGAAGAACTTACTAAAGCTCACCAACCGGGTGCAGCAACACAAGCGTCAGAATCAGATTAGCATATGGCTGATGCCACAGAACAGGCCGTGGAACCCACTGCACAGGCTGAGGGGGAACCAGCCAAGACAAGCAAGATTCAAATTGCAGTGGTTGATTATCCATGAGAGGAGACTGAGCCTGCTGGACAGAGGGTGGGTGGTAAACTCACAGATGACATATACACACCTGCTGTCGCAGCAACGATGGAATTTTTGGAGTCAACCAACTTAGAGGATATATTGATGACCCAGCATCAATCCCTATCCAACGAACAAGTAAAAGACTTAATCTCAAACAAGGTTGACAAGTTCATGTACGGGACTCTCTCAACAGTCCAAGACCAGGCCACCTGGATCCTTACAGAGTTCAACAACCATCTCAAATCACATGTGGACCAGGTGGACTCGGAGTTGAGGAGAGTCTGCAGATTGAAGCTAGAAGAATTGAGTAAGAAGATGGATGATGATCGATCTGCCGCAGAGCAGAGGAAGGAACAAATTGATCAGACTCTGGGGACTATGGAACTAAAAGTCCAAGAAATGTACAAAATAGTCATAGAGTTTGCAAAGAAGGAAAAAGACATGGTTCATACCATTGTCAAACAACAGACGGATGGGATAACTGAGGAGGTGATTAAAGCGGCCAATGCAGAAACCAGATCACTTTTTAGAAAGTTTGAAAATGAAGGGAAAAGCTTTGTGTAAAGGAAACTGAGCGAACTGCGCTATCCTACAAAAACCTTGATTGACTCATATTTTGATGAAATTGGGATCATCAAGGAAGACCAAGAAAATTACAAAGCTGATCTGCTCAAAGCGAAATCATCATTGGAGAAGAAGATCGATGACTCCAACTTGAACATCAATTCACTGCTTACATACAAGATGGATACTGAGAAAGAGATGAAGGACATGAAGGAAGAGATCATCTCCCTTAAGGCACTCATCAACATGTGCATTGATGATGTCGAAAAGGGGGAAGGATCTAAGAAAGGAAAGGAGAAAATGACTGCAATCAAAGGCAAAGGTCAATCTGGTGCCATGAAAGAAAAGAAAGAAGCTCAACCTGAGCAGCTGCCTGCACCAGATCGACCAACTCTACCATTTGCTCAAACACAGAAAGCATCAAAATCATCATCAAGCAGATCAAGCCATTCTCAACTGATAAAGAGGAAGAAAAAGTCTGGAGTCGGTTGGTTCTCTTCCGCTCCTATCAAGACAAAGAAGACACAAGAAGGAGAGACCAGTTGGATCCCAGATAACTTGAAGAATGGTTGGGAGGGACTCAAATATGGCTTCATTTTGTGTCGCTACTTCATCAGAGAACCTGCATACTGCGAGGGCACACCCAATGAGGCATTCAATTTATACTTGGACATGAATGATGCCAAGGATTTGGTGGAGGCTATACGAACAGCAGCTGCTGAAGCCCAAGTTACTATCACTGCCCTGGAGAGGGAATTCAGAGAATGTCCAGAAATACCTGGCACCAAGCTTCCAGACAAAACCTACCTGCTCAACTTCATCAACCAGCTTGCTGAAAACAGATGCTATAAAATTGATGCTGAGGATCCAGACTATATAAGAGTCAGAGAAGGAGTGTATGAGAGCATGCAGCTAATTTCTGATGAGACCAGAGCCAAGATGAAAAAGCAACAGGAAGGAAGAAGGAAAAGCAGATAGTTACTTATTTCCACATCTTTACTATCTGTAATTTCTATCTTTGATGAACTGTATGCTTAATTTGTCTCTTATCTATGAGATCATTTGAGTTTCTGATGACAACTTCTTATTGTCCAGAACATATACAAACTGCTTTTAATCGTTATAACCTAATAACGAAAACTTAATCAATCTGGTCATCAAACCAGATCACTCTTAATGAGTTATTAGGATATAATTGTAAGGTGTGGTTTCGACATCATCAAAAAGGGAGAAATTGTTGGGAACCCTTAAATATTTTGGTTTTGATGATGATCTTTCGAAACACACTTAGCCCCTTTTAGAAGTTAAACTGTTCTACGTGTTAACACATCACTATATATAAAGTGAACTCTGATAGAGAACAGATTAGGAGATGACTTAACATGTAAAGAAATTACTCCTCTAGAAGTCATTTCTATGATAGTATAGGATGAAGGCCAAGATTTCTTGTCAAGAAGAAATCGATCTGCTGTGACAGACAGCAACCAGATCACCGACCAGATCGATGATCACAGCGTATCACCCAATCGATAGAGTCATCAAACCACCAGATGACATCATCCTGCACATCATATCCTCTTGCCACGTCAAAATTGAAGTCCATCCAATAGGGTTTGGAAAGAGAATCCACGATTGACACATGGAAGGAAAGTAGCCGTTAGCGATCTGCTTTCCATACTTAGAGGATTAAGTCAACGCTTTTACAAAGAAAGAACAGATATGATGGATATCAATGATTGGCAATCTACAATCAATCTCACGCCAATTAACAAACGGCTAGAATTTTAAATTCAAAGCCTATATATTTGAAGTTCAAGATTTGGAGATTAACGGACGTGAGATACATTGATAACATACTCTCAAGCAAATCTCTGAACCAGACTAAGAGCTTCAAACAACCTGTGATTCTATATCACACCAACCCAACCTCGATTCAAGTCTGCCTTATCGAGAGAAAGGAGATCACCCTGCTAGCTAGTAGTTTTCTAGTGGTAACGTAGATGTAATCTATTGTAAAGGGACACGACCCTTACTTCGTGCATAAGTATCTCTCTAGCTTTGATTGGTACTTGTGACTCGTTCTTCACGAGTATAAAGAAGAAGAGTATCCTAGTAGTGGATAATCTGGTCTTGTTTTGATCAGATCGTGGATGTAGGGATTTCCCGAACCACGTTAAACAATTGTGTCATTTATCTTTCTGCATATTTACTTTCAGTTGTTTATTATTCTAACTCTCTGCACTATCATATAGTCTGCATCTACAATCAATCTGCTTTAATCAATCTGATTAATCCTTAAGGTTTTCTATATAAAAGCACTCACTAAATCCACCATATTTCCGCGCACACACAACACTTAGATGATAATAAGATCACTCTTATTATTGTCTAAGTGTCTACACTAGAGAGCAATCTGTCTGGACTAATCTGGGATCGATCTGTTGATCAATCTGGTTAGTCATCTGCTGAGTAATTTCTTATTTAAAGAATAGCTTGAACTCTCTAATAAACAACCAAGTAAACTGAAAAGTTTGTATTTGGTGTTTTCCCCCCCCCCCCCCCCATACACCAAACCTTGCTCTTTTGGGACCAACAACAACTTATTTTAACTAAGTTACTCTTACTAGAACAAGGTCATCCTTCTTCGATAAGTTAACTCAAGTCGTATTCTCAAGGAAGGCTAAACATAAATTCATCTATGTTGCTTACAGAAATCAATAAAAATCCTAAACACTCTAATCGTAATTTGAAAAGTTGTTATTCTAAATCTATTAATTACTGTTGGGAACCTTTACAAAATTTAATTTTGATAATGTTCTTTCGAAACACACTTAGATTTATTTGATCTTTTGCTTGCTAGACTTAGCCTGCTCAATATGTAACGGATCACTACATTATCAAGTGAACCTAATTGAGGGCAAGCCTGTTTTATTTGGACCAGGTTAGCTGATGACTAAAATGTAAAGAACTCAAATACTTTTAAGTATTCTATCCTATAGGAAATCATCTGGTTAGATAGTCTTCTGGATTAACGAAGCAGACCAGCTCACCTGATGTAAGCAGACCACCTGATGAAGGTCACTCAATCTGGACCAAACCTGAATTCACCAAGTTGTTGAAACCATCTTTTGGAACAAACTTTAGACTAGATCACCTCGCTGGCAGTAAACCTGTCCTGGTTGACCAGACCAACAAGGAAGAGTGAACCTGTCCCTTACAAATCACTAATATAGAGACTTGGTGAAACTTCAGAAATGCAATAAGTCATCTGATAGTTTCTAACCATTCATCTGGTATACAATGCATCACCTTATGAACTTATAGAGAATCCAATCTTTATGCCACATCATCAGATCTTACGAAGATGGAAAGATAATCAATCAAGAGATCAAGAAGGAAGGTGAATCAATCGAAGCTCAAAGAAAGGAAAGAGATCAATCAACTATTTGCTTTCCATAATCAGAGAGATTCAGTAAACCAACATCTATTACACGCCAATAAACTTTAACGGTTAGAATTTCAAAATTTGCACCTATAAAAGTGTAATATCCTGCTAATTTCTAAATTATAATTTTAAGTGTTCTAACTATTAAGGGTTCTAGGTATGATGAAATAAGAATTTTAGGAAAAACCTAGAGCCTATTAGGACATACCATGTTAATTTGGCGGACTGGGAAAGCTTTTTAAAAAGGTTTATTTAAAAAAAAATGAGCTTTTCATGCATAAGTTGAAAGTATATACATATTATACTCCTTGCGTAGAGTTTTTCAAAAGAAAATTTTTGGCACTAGGTTTACCCAAAAAGGAGTTCGTATGCAACCGCTACGAATTTTGTATAAATAGGGGGAGGAGTTGTGACTTCCTCCCCCACAATTACAGAATAGCATTGCCCCCCCCCCCCCACCCCCCCCACTTCTTCTTCTTCCTTTTCTCCCTCTGTCGCCATTGTCGAGCTTTCCAGCTCTTGAAGCTTCGTTCCGAGGTCAAGTCAAGTCAAAGAGGTATGCCGAGGCAAGGCAATAGAAGCTCGGGAACTCAATGAAGGTGGCTCAGCCGCCGTTGGGTGACCATAGCGACCACGCCGTCGCCGTAATTTTTATCATAACTTTACCTCTCGTTTTCTTCTTCGTTTCACGTCCTTTTTCGAAACGGTTTTCTCCTATGCATAGCTCTCATTACATAGAACTCGAGTACCGAAGGGAGTTTGGGAGGATGATGGCCGGAAATGGCCCGAAGGGACCACGACCGACCACCACCGCCTCCAATGTCGGTGTCACCGATGGAATCCGAAAGCTCCAATTTGGTGGTCGTCTATTTTTTGGACGGCTAGGGTCCCTTAAGGTTTTGTGTTCACGGACATGCATTCTACATATTGGCATGATCATAATGTATTTTCGTCTACATAAAAGTTTTGCATGCATTATATATATATAATTCTATTTTTATGTTTTTCTAAAGAAAATTTATTAACCGATTATCCTTTTACGGTGAAACTTATAGTGCATGTAGAGAAAAAAATATAGGATTTTCTGAAAGAGGTTTCATTAATTTTCATCGGTCCAATTTTCATAGATCTGAAAAAGACTACGAATCTTCTCGATTAAGTTTCGGGTAAAGTTGCATATTTTAAAAATGTTTATACATATTCCTATAGGGAATAATGTTAGGAGTATTTTTGCCTTCTTGGCCAAAATTATTTGAAAGTCCGGTTGCTGCCAAATTAATTTATTACGTGATAAAAAGAATAATATGGAGCCTAAAAATTTAGTACTACTTATCTATAGTTCCTTTTTGGAAATTAAAGCCAAAATATATTCCCTATGACTAACAGGTACCTAGCACTGAAATTTGAGCTCATAAGGATTTACAGTTTTCCCGTAATCGAGGAATATCATTGGTGAAAGGTTGGGAATATATACGTATTTTGAGTTATTAAGCTCTTTTCTCTAAATGAAAAATGCATGGATCTCTGTTAAAATGTTTTCATCAAGGTATCGACTGTTTAATGCTCTTATCGACCGTCGGGGGTTCTTATTCGGCCTAACACGTCGATTTAAGGACTGTGATCACTTAGTCGCTACTGCGGTGGGTTGATCACCATCGGGTTTTGACTCATGCTATGTTAGGGTGTACGGTTCGCCGAGCCCTATTTGACTGAATGTTTATGATCCATTGGTGGTAAAAGGCCCGGGACATAACCTATATAAGAGTAACGTCATGCCGGGTCATGTTTAATTTATGCACAAATGTTTTGCTTACTTAGAAGTTATTTTTGTTTTAAAACCTTCTAAGGGAAGTATACTGAACAGAGACTATGTTTTTCGTTTTATGAAAAACCCAACTGAGTGCACTAGTACTCACCCCACATTTTACATAATTTTTCACAGGCTAAGGAAGCAGCATGATGTGTGTGGCTGAGGAATGATGTTATTGGGATGAAGATTGCTTCATCACAAGAACGGCTTATCGTTCTATACATAAGAATTTCCGCTGCCATGCTCCCGTATGTTATAGTATTTATGAAATAATTATCATTCACGTATATGTGTGTGATAATATATATGTTTAAAGTCTAAGATCATTTTCTCATTCCACGAAGGCCTAATCAGCCATTTGTTGGGAACCCTAAGGTTTTAGTATTGATGATGGCTTCTCGAAACACACTTAGCTTAGAACTAATCTGTTCCTCGTGTAAAACCAGATCACTATAGATAAGGTGATTTCTGTTATGGAACTGATTAGAAGATGACTTGAAATGTAAAGGATATGTTCCTGTAGAAGTCATTCTCAAACTAGAATAGGATGAAAGTCATAGCTCTATGCCAAAGAAGAATCGATCTGCTGTAACAGACAGTGACCAGATCGATGCCTACAGCGATGAACCAGAGCGATTGAGCCATCAAGCTATTAGCTGACATCATCCTACACATCATATACACTTGCCACGTCAAGATCAAAGTCCATCCAACAGGGTTTGGAAAGAAGATCTACGATTAAACATATAAGGAAAGAGACCGTTAGCAATCTGATTTCCATAAAATCAAAGATTGAGTCAACCTTTCCTATATGGCAAGAACAGATATGATGGAAACCATTGATTGGCAATATACCATCTATCCCACGCCAATCAACAAAGGCTAGAATTTAAAATTCAAAGCCTATATAGTTGAAGACAACAATCT
>JAPKLX010000604.1:55150-78449 GCA_026898415.1 Leonotis leonurus
CCCCCCCCCCATACACCAAACCTTGCTCTTTCGGGACCAACACCATTATTAATAAATGTTCATGTTGTCATATTATCACTGTCCATTACATGCATACACGTGCATAGGAGAGCTTAGAAGTAGTCGGCCCTTCTTGGGCGCTCAACTCCTCGGCCCCTTGTGTAAAGTTCGAGCGAATGCCGACCACACTTGGTGAGTTGGGTGAGTGACTCCTCTTGGCGAGCTAGGCTCACTAACCTCCGCCTTTGATCGACGGTTCTTATTGGACGATTCGGCCTCTCGAGGATTCTGGATTACCGTTCCTACGAGATGAGCTGTATTATCTCCAACCCCATCTTTCATATTGGATGATTCGGCCGCTTGGGATTCAGGATTACCGCTCCCATGACTCGAGCTGTATTATCTCCAATTCATTTCATCTTGGATGATTCGGCCGCTTGGGATTCTGGATTACCGCTCCCATGACTCGAGCTATATTATCTCCATATTACATATGATTAATTTTAGATTCATTATTATAGATATTGTCTTTGCATTGGTTAGCTATTTGGGTTTAAAAATGGCATAGTCAAAGTTATAGAGGAGATGCTGTCCGATTTTCAAGGACAACTCTCACTTATATAATGCACACGAACACAATTCCCCCTTTCTTCTCCACTTCTTTTATCCCCGCCCAGTCATGCCCTTGGCACGTGCGCTGTCCCTCGGGATTTGGGGCCTGATAGAGTGGTATCAGAGCGGTCGATGCTTTGGTGCGTTCATGTTAAGTCTGGCATGTTTAGGAATTGCATTGCATTTTTAAAACCAATGACAGGTATCCTAATAACACCCTCAGCTCGCCGTCACGCTGCCTCTCAACAAAGAAAATAAAGGTACATTTGTTTTTGTTTAAACTCTTATTTGGAAAGGAAAAGGTTTATGGAAAAGGTTTATCTATAAATGTTTCAATGGAAAAGTTGTTATGTAAGACGTGTTCTTTTATGACATTCATGAAAAGGAAGAATGTTCAATCAAATTAGGATTTATATGCCTATTTGATTCAAGGAATGGAATGTTATGAAAAGGATCATGTTAAATCATCTAGGGCATATGTACCTATTTGATCTATGAAAATCATGGAAAAAGAAATGATATGTTTATTCATTTAGGACGTATGTACCTAATTGAATCATGATGATATATGAAATACCATGGGAAAGGAAATGATATGTTTATTCACTTAGGACATGTGTGCCTATTTGAATCATGATATTGCATGTATAAAGTTTGACATGCGTTGTCAAGTACAAGGGTTATATGAATGGTTACATTTGGTTTAACCTATGTAACATTATGATTGATTGATAGAGGGATGGATTGTTATGTAAACAACTTGTTTGCAACTAACATAATGTTTGAAGAAAATTCATACTTGCTTGAATTTTCATGACATGGTACGATCACGAGAACGAAATGAAAAAAATCATGCATAGGACGAGCATCTAGAAAGTGATTACCTGGATGGCTCGCCGACCATGGAATGGATGAAATTATTCTCATTTATTTTAAAATGATGAATATTGACATGTAGGTTATCATGATTATGTACATTGTTAACCTCATTACTACTGATAAAATCTATTTAAATAGAATGCCTCCTAAAACGAGAAATCAAGGTAACCACAAGGAAGAGAGACCCCGTGACCCACCCTTAGTGGTTAGGCGTGCCGAAGATAGTTTTTGTAAACAAAATCCACCTCAATTTGATGGCATGGGCACTCCTGAGGATGCTGAGAAATGGACCCGTGCAACTGAACGTATTTTTGAATACATCGGTTGTGAGGATAATGAGAAATTGAATTGTGCAATATTTCAACTGATGGAAGAGGCAGACTTCTGGTGGGAGTCTGTAAGGAGAACTGTGACAACACCACAATGGGAAGCCTACACATGGGAGGACTTCAAGGGGGAATTGATGGAAAAATATGTGCCAAGCTGCTATCGGCAAAAGAAACAAAATGAATTTTGGAATCTCAAACAATGGAAAAAGACGGTCACTGAATATGATTGTGTATTCAATCAACTGTCGCACTATGCACCCCATCTAGTTGAAACTGATGTAGCCAGGGCAGGCAAATTCAGAAGGGGACTTCGACCAGAGATTGGAATCTCGCTAGTAAGTCAAGGTATGCTAACCTATGCTCAATCTCTGAGCAGAGCACTGAACATTGAATCCATGTTACCACAATAAAGAGTACAATTGCATGCTCAAAATCAAGATGGAGGAAAAGGAAAAAGAAAATGGGATAACCAAAATCAAGGAAATCAGGGAAGGGAGAAGCCACAACAACCACAACTGCAACAACGACATCCACAACAAGGGTACAACAATAACAAACATGTTTGTACTACTTGTGGTAAAAACCACCAAGGTGAATGTCGCCAAGGTAGCAATGAGTGTTTTCGTTGCAAAAATCCTGGGCACTTCGCTAGAGACTGCACCGAGAATCAAAGAACTATGGCTCCCCCACGTAGGCAGCAAAATGGACCTCAAAGGCCAAACCAGTTTGTGAGGCCTAATCCAGCACATAATGGAAACCACCGAGCACCACAACAAGCAAGAGCATATGTTTTGAATCAGCAACAAGCCGCCCGAGCTCCGGGGAATTTAGCAGGTATGATCAATTTAGTTGATGTATCTGTAATTGCCTTATTTGACACAGGAGCTTCACATTCTTTTATTGCAAAAAGTACATGCACTAGATTGGGATTAACAACCTCAAGGGCAGAATATCTGTTGGAAATTAGTATTCCTTCAGGAAAAATAATTTTAGCATGGGAAGTGTACCTGAAGCAGAAATTGAAAATCAACGAATGTGAGGTGACAGCAGAGTTACATGTCATTGAAATGAAGGATTTCGATGTCATTTTGGGTATGGATAGGTTAGAGAAAAATAAGGTGACTATATGTTGCCAGGAAAGAGATGTTTCTTTTCAAGCAAACGACGGATCAAACGTTAGGTACCATGGGTCAAGATTGGGACATCCGATACCCATTATTTCAGCATTCAAGGCTGCCAAATTTCTAAGGAAATGAAATTGTCAGACAATTCTTGTCAGTCTCATGACTGATGCACATCAAAAGAAGGACCTCTCACATGAATGGATTGTAAAGGACTATCCAGATGTCTTTCCCGATGAATTGCCAGGATTACCTCCAGATAGAAAAATTGAATTCACCATCGACTTGGAGCCTGGAGCAGCTCCAGTGTCGAAAGCACCTTATAGAATGGCGCCAAAGGAACTGCAAGAGCTCAAACTGCAGCTACAAGAACTAATGGAACTTGGTTTTATCCGACCAAGTGTTTTACCATGGGGCGCGCCAGTTCTATTTGTCAAGAAGAAAGATGGATCACTGAGAATGTGCATTGATTATTGAGAATTAAACAAGCTAACCATTAAAAACAAGTATCCTCTTCCAAGGATAGATGATCTCTTTGACCAATTAAAGGGAGAAACTGTCTTTTCCAAAATTGATTTGCGTTCAGGTTATCACCAACTCAAGATAAGAAAGGAGGATATTCCAAAAACAGCTTTTCGAACAAGATATGGACATTACGAGTTCATTGTGATGTCTTTTGACTTAACAAATGCTCCAGCAGTTTTCATGGACTTGATGAACCGGATATTTCATCAATACCTAGATAACTTTGTCTTGGTATTCATCGACGATATCCTCATATATTCTAAAAATGAGGATCAGCATGCAGAACACCTACACATTGTGCTTGATACCTTGCGAGCGGAAAAATTGTACGCCAAATACAGCAAGTGCAAGTTTTGGCTCAAGGAGGTTTTGTTCCTTGGACACATAGTGTCTGCGGAAGGAATCAAAGTTGATCCGGCCAAGATTGAGGTAGTCAAGGATTGGAAAACACCAATGAATGCCAACGAGATTCGTAGTTTTCTCGGTTTGGCGGGATATTACAGGAGATTCATTGAAGGATTCTCAAAGCTAGCAAGGCCATTAACACAATTGCTCAGGAAGGGACTTAAGTTTACATGGTCAGAAAGTCGCGAGGCTAGTTTCCAAGAACTAAAAAAAAAGTTGACTACGGCCCCGGTGTTAGCTGTACCAGAGGGAAATGAAGGATTCATCGTTTATATTGATGCATCTAAGCTTGGATTGGGTTGTGTGTTAATGCAAAACCATAGAGTAATTGCATACGCATCTCGTCAGTTGAAGCCCCATGAGTTAAACTATCCGACTCATGATCTTGAACTCGCTGCAGTTGTTCATGCCTTGAAGATATGGAGACACTATCTCTATGGAGTCAAATGTGAGATCTTTACTGATCACAAGAGTTTAAAATACTTCTTTGAACAAAATGATTTGAACATGCGACAAAGGAGATGGCTCGAACTAGTCAAGGATTATGATTGTACGATCAACTACCATCCAGGAAAGGCCAATGTGGTAGCTGACGCCTTAAGTCGAAAAACAAAAGCTAAGATGGGATGCCTTCTTACGCAAGAAAAAGAATTACTCAAAGAATTCGAATCATTCAAATTAAAAATAGTTCATCCACCAGAAACAGTTAAAGGTTTTATTGCAGCTATGATAGCTGAACCAGATCTAAGGGAGAGAATTGTGATAGCACAACAAGGGGATGAGTTCCTAAAAGAAATGCGTTTAAAGGCAAGAACCGAAGATACAAAAGGATACGCATAAACTATGGATAATGCCTTGATGTTTCAAGGTAGGTTGTGCGTACCAGCTGTACAAAAGTTGAGGGATGAAATCATGAGCGAAGCTAATGATACTCTGTACACCGCTCACCCTAGGAGTACCAAGACGTACAGAGATCTTAAAAGAAATTTTTGGTGGGCTGGAATGAAGAAGGATGTGGCGATGTTCGTTGAACGCTGTTTAGCATGTCAACAAGTCAAAGCTATACATCAACGACCATCTGGATTGCTGCAACCATTACCGATTCCGGAATAGAAGTGGGAACATGTCAACATGGACTTTGTGGTAAGTTTTCCGAAATCAACAAAAGGGAACACTGCTATCTGGGTAGTGGTGGATCGTTTAACGAAGTCAGCACATTTCTTGCCAATTAGAATGACTTTTGATCTGGATAAACTAGCCAAGATTTATGTCTAGGAGATTGTACGTCTTCATGGCGTACCATTGTCAATCACATCGGATCGAGACACGAGATTTACGTCTAAGTTTTGGAAAATTTTACAAGGGGCCATGGGAATAAGGTTGAATTTTAGTACCGCATTTCACCCACAAACTGATGGACAGTCGGAACGAACTATACAGATATTAGAAGATATGCTGCGAGCAGTCGTGGCAGACAGAGGTGGGAGCTGGGAAGAAATTCTTCGTTTGATCGAGTTTGCCTATAACAATAGTTATCAGGCAACAATAGGAATGACACCTAACGAGGCTCTCTATGGGAGAAAATATCGATCGCCACTTTACTGGGATGAAGTAGGCGAGAGACAATTGTTGGGACCCGAAATGGTACAACAAACAGTTGAGATAATTGCCCAAATCCGACAAAGAATCAAAGAAGCTCAGGATAGGCAAAAGTCCTATTCGGATAAGTGCCGAACAGATTTACAGTTTATAGTCGGGAATCGGGTATTCCTAAAAGTTTCACCTACTCGAGGAGTAGTACGTTTTGGAAAAAGGGGAAAGCTATATCCAAGGTATATAGGACCATTTGAAATCCCAGAAAGGATAGGCCATGTTGCCTATAAGTTGGCATTGCCACCAAGTATTGAAGATGTTCATAACGTCTTCCATGTTTCCCAACTTCGAAAGTACGTCTTTCATCCGAAGCATGTCATAACATATGATCAGGTAGTCCTTGCTGAGGACTTAACTTATGAGGAAAAGCCAATATCGATATTGGATAGGAAGGTCAAAGTATTAAGGAATAAAAAAATTCCTCTTGTGAAAGTTCTGTGGAACCATCATGGGCAAGATGAGGCTACATGGGAAATGGAGGATAAATTCAGGAGTCAGTATCCTGATTTATTCTCTCAGGTAACATGAAATTTCGAGGACGAAATTTATTCTAAATTATAATTTTAAGTGTTCTAACTACTAAGGGTTCTAGGTATGATGAAATAAGAATTTTAGGAAAAACCTAGAACCTATTAGGACCTACCATGTTAATTTGGCAGACCGGAAAAGCTTTTTAAAAAGGTTTATTTAAAAAAATGAGCTTTTCATGCATAAGTTGAAAGTATATACATATTATACTCCTTGCGTAGAGTTTTTCAAGAAGAAAATTTTTGGCACTAGGTTTACCCAAAAAGGAGTTCGTATGCAACCGCTACGAATTTTTAAAGTTTAAGCACGTCGTTAAAAAAAATAGTTTTTCCATGCATGACCGAAACTATATCAATATTATAGTCATTGTGTAGAGTATGAAGAAAGGGAGATGTTGATGTTAAGTTTGCCCGAAAAGGAAGTCGTGTGCAGAAGTTACGACTTTTTAAGGTTAAAGCATTAATAATAATATAATATAATATGATATAATATAATAAAAATAATTAAAAAATCTAAAATCAATGAAGGTGGCTCAGCCGCCGTTGGGTGACCGTAGCGACCTTGCCGTCGCCGTAATTTTTATCATAACTTTACCTCTCGTTTTCTTCTTCGTTTCACGTCCTTTTTCGAAACGGTTTTCTCCTATGCATAGCTCTCATTACATAGAACTCGAGTACCGAAGGGAGTTCGGAACGATGATGGCCGGATATGGCCCGAAGGGACCACGACCGACCACCACCGCCTCCAATGTCAGTGTCACCGATGGAATCCGAAAGCTCCAATTCGGTGGTCGTCCGTTTTTCGGACGGCTAAGGTCCCTTAAGGTTTTATGTTCACGGACATGCATTCTACATATTGGCATGATCATAATGTATTTTCGTCTACGTAAAAGTTTTGCATGCATTATATATATATAATACTATTTTTATGTTTTTCTAAAGAAAATTTATTAACCGGTTATCCTTTTACGGTGAAATTTATAGTGCATGTAGAGAAAAAAATATAAGATTTTCTGAAAGAGGTTTCATTAATTTTCATCGGTCCAATTTTCATAGATCTGAAAAAGACTACGAATCTTCTCGATTAAGTTTCGAGGTAAAGTTGCATGTTTTAAAAATATTTATACATATTCCTATAGGGAATAATGTTCGAAGTATTTTTGCCTTCTTGGCCAAAATCATTTGAAAGTTCAGTTACTGCCAAATTAATTTATTACGTGATAAAAAGAATAATATGGAGCCTAAAAATTTAGTACTACTTATATATAGTTCCTTTTTGCAAATTAAAGCTAAAATATATTCCCTATTACTAACAGGTACCTAGCACTGAAATTTGAGCTCATAAGGATTTACAGTTTTCCCGTAATCGAGGAATATCATTGGTGAAAGGTTGGGGATATATACGTATTTTGAGTTATTAAGCTCTTTTCTCTAAATGAAAAATGTATGGATCTCTGTTAAAATGTTTTCATGAAGGTATCGACTGTTTAATGCTCTTATCGACCGTCGGGGGTTCTTATTCGGCCTAACACGTCGATTTAAGGACTGTGATCACTTAGTCGCTACTGCGGTGGGTTGATCACCATCGGGTTTTGACTCATGCTATGTTAGGGTGTACGGTTCGCCGAGCCCTATTTGACTGAATATTTATGATCCATCGGTGGTAAAAGGCCCGGGACATAACCTATATAAGAGTAACGTCATGCCGGGTCATGTTTAATTTATGCACAAATGTTTTGCTAACTTAGAAGTTATTTTTGTTTTAGAACCTTCTAAGGTAAGTATACTGAACAGAGACAATGTTTTTCGTTTTATGAAAAACCCAACTGAGTGCACTAGTACTCACCCCACGTTTTACAAATTTTTTCACAGGCTAAGGAAGCAGCATGATGTGTGTGGCTGAGGAATGGTGTTATTGGGATGGCGATTGCTTCATCACGAGAACGGTTTACCGTTCTATACATAAGAATTTCCGCTTCCATGCTCACGTATGTTATAATATTTATGAAATAATTATCATTCATATATATGTGTGTGATAATATATATGTTTAAAGTCTAAGATCATTTTCTCATTCCACGAAGGCCTCATCGGCCATTATTAAGAAAAGTTCATGTTGTCATATTATCACTGTCCATTACATGCATACACGTGCATAAGAGAGCTTAGAAGTAGTCGGCCCCTCTTGGACGCTCAAATCCTCGGCCCCTTGTGTAGAGTTCGAGCGAATGCCGACCACACTTGGTGAGCTGGGTGAGTGACTCCTTTTGGCGAGCTAGGCTCACTAACCTCCGCCTTTGATCGACGGTTCTTATTGGACTATTCGTTCTCTCGAGGATTCTGGATTACCGTTCTTACGAGATGAGCTGTATTATCTCCAACCCCGTCTTTCATATTGGATGATTCGGCCGCTTGGGATTCAGGATTACCGCTCCCATGACTCGAGCTGTATTATCTCCAATTCATTTCATCTTGGATGATTCGGCCGCTTGGGATTCTGGATTACCGCTCCCATGATTCGGCTACTCAATCTGCACAGCAATAGCCAGACAAGGGCAAGAAGCCTGTTACAGATGATGAAAGTGCACAAGTGGCTGAGTTATTAGTACAAGGAGTTAGCCCAGATCAAGCTTGTGACCGGATTTTTAGGGCACCCAAAGAGAGGGCAATCAAAGAGTGGAGATAATTAGAAAGAGCTGAAAGGGAGAAGGCCTACAAGACACCCTTCTCCCCACCAAGAGCATATCAACCATCACCACCAGCTCAGTCTACAGCGCAGAAAAAGAAGACACCCTTCAAATCATGGTCTCTATTCTTACAGAAGAGAACACCCAGAGATCTTTGGGTAGCAGAAGGAGACCAAAAAGAATGGGAAGTAATCAAGACCGATTTTATTCTTAACCGATACTTTTTAAAGGAGCCTGCCTACTCAAAATAACCTGCTGATGAAGATTTTCAAAGATATTTGGATAACTATAAGGAGAATGAGGCTGTATAGAGAATCAGAGCAGCAGCTCAAGGAGCCAAGGTGCAGATCAAGGCGCTAGCCAAGGAATACATGGAGTGCCCTCTGATTTCAGGGAGTACTATGCCAGACAAGACCTACATTCTAAATTGCATTAATATGATTGCCAAGGTCAAAGGATACAAGATCAATAACCATGATCCCAATTACGTCAGAATCAAAGATGGTATCTATGAAAGCGTTCAGATGACTTCTAATGCTCAGAAAAAGAAAATGAAGGAGGGAAAGCAATCTAAGGGTAGTAGATGGTTTGGTTAAAATTCTCATATTTTTTCGCTATCTGTTGTACTCTAATTTTTGTGCTCTAGACCACCATGTAACCTATTTTGAAACTCATCTGATATATATTGAAAGGTTATCTGATGACAATCTCTTGTTGTCCAGAAATCATTTACTGTTTCTATTTGTTATAAATTATAACGGAAATAAACCCTTATGGTATCTTAAAACCAGATAACTCTTATTGCTTTACTTTGGGTTATGTTATAAAGTGTGGTTTCGACTTCATCAAAAAGGGGGACATTGTTGGGAACCCATACAAAATTTAGTTTTGATGATGTTCTTTCGAAACACAATTAGATTTATTAGATGTTTTGCTTGCTAGACTTAGCCTGCTAAATATGTAACAGATCACTATATTATCAAGTGAACCTAATAGAGGGCAAGCCTATTTTATTTGGACCAAGTTAGCTGATGACTAAAATGTAAATGACTCAAATAATTTTAAGTATTCTATCCTATAGGAAGTCATCTGGTTAGATAGTCTTCTGGATTAACGAAGCAGACCAGCTCACCTGATGTAAGTAGACCACCTGATGAAGGTCACTCAATCTGGACCAAACCTGAATTCACCAAGTTGTTGAAACCATCTTTTGGAACAAACTTTAGACTAGATCACCTCGCTGGCAGTAAACCTGTCCTGGTTAACCAGACCAACAAGGAAGAGTGAACCTGTCCTTTACACATCACTGATATAGAGACTTGGTGAAACTTCAGATATGCAATAAGTCATCTGATAGTTTCTACCCAGTCATCTGGTATACAATGCATCACCTTATGAACTTATCGAGAATCCAATCCTTATGCCACATCATCAGATCTTACGAAGATGGAAAGATAATCAATCAAGAGATCAAGAAGGAAGGTGAATCAATCGAAGCTCAAAGAAAGGAAAGAGATCAATCAGCTATCTTGTTGGTCCCGAAAAAGCAAGGTTTGGTGTATGGGGGGGGGAATACACCAAATACAAACTTTTCAGTTTACTTGTTAAATTATCAGACAGTTCAAGCTATTCTTATTTAAGAAATTGCTCGGCAGATGACTGACCAGATCAATACTCAGATCGATACCAGATTAGTCCAAACAGATTGCTCTCTAGTGAAAATACTTAGTCAATAATAAGAGTGATCTTATTATCTTCTGGGTGTTGTGTGTGCGGAAATATGGTGGATTTAATGAGTGCTCTTATAAGAAAACCTTTAAAGATAGTCAAATCGTTAAGCAGATTGATTGATATGCAGTTTGTATGATAGTGCAGAATGTTAGAGTAATAAACAACTGAAAAGTAAAGGTGCAAGAAAGTAAATGACTCAGTTGTTTAACGTGGTTCGGGAATTCCCTACGTCCACGATCTGTTCAAAGCTAGACCAGATTATCCACTACTAGGATACTCTGCTTGTTTATACTCGTGGAGAACGAGTCACAAGTATCAATCACAACTAGAGAGATACTTATGCACGAAATAAGGGTCGTGTCCCTTTACAACAGATTACCTCTACGTTACCACTAGAAAACTACTAGCTAGCAGGGTGGTGATCTCCTTTCTCTCGATAAGACAGACTTGAATCGAGGTGGTTGGTGTGATGTAGAATCACAGAGTGTTTGAAGCTCTTAGTCTGGATTGTAGGTTGCTTGAAAGTATGTTGTCAATATAGCTCGCGTGCGTTCTCTTGTATATACTGTCCAGATTTGAACTTCAAATATATAGGCATTGAATTTGAAAATTCTAACTGTTGTTGATTGGCGTGAGATTGATGGTATATTGCCAATCAATAAAGTCCATCATATCTCATCTTGCCTTGTAGAATCGTTGACTCAATCTTCAGTTTATGGAAAGCAGATTGCCAACGGTTTTTTTGCTTTTATGTGTCAACCAAAGATTCTCTATCCAATCCCTGTTGGATGGACTTCAATTTTGATGTGGCAAGATGGTATGATGTGTAGGATGATTTCATCTGGTGGTTTGATGACTCTATCGATCTGGTGCTTCGCTGTAACTATCGATCTGGTCACTGTCTGTTACAGCAGATCGATTTCTTCTTGGCTTGAAATGTTGGCCTTCATCCTAAACTATTTATAGAAGTGACTTCTATAGGATAATTCCTTTACATGACAAGTCATCTCCTAATCTGTTCACTAACAGAATTCACTTTAAATGTAGTGATCTGCTTTACACGTAGAACATCTTAATAAAAAGAAGTGTGTTTCGAAAGGTCATCATCAAAACCAAAAAATACCTTGGGGTTCCCAACAATTTCCCCCTTTTTGATGATGTCGAAACCACACTTTACAAAAATATCCTAATAACTCTTTTGAGAGTGATCTGGTTTGATGACCAAGTTGATTATGTAACATTATTAGGTTATAACGTTTTACAGCAGTTTATATGTGTTCTGGACAATTAGAGGTTGTCATCAGAAACTCAATGTACTTCCATAGATAAGAGATAACCAGGTTACAGTTCATCAAGACAAAAATAGGAATTACAGATCATAATGATATGAAAAAGATATAACTATCTGCTCTTCCTTCTCTCCTCTTGTTGTTTCTTCATCTTAGCCCTGGTCTCATCAGAAATTAGCTGCACACTCTCATAAACACCTTCTCTCACCCTAACGTAGTCTGGATCATCGGCATCAATCTTGTAGCCTCTGTTCTCCGCCAGTTGATTAATGAATGTGAACAGAAAGGTTTTATCTAGGAGATCAGTGCCTGGTATTGTGGGGCAGGTTCTGAACTCCTTTTCTGGGGCAGTTATCTGAACTTTCGCTCTTGCAGCTACTTCTCTTATCTCCTCAACCAAATCTCTTGCATCATTCATATCCAGAAAGAGATTGAAGGCTTCATTAGGAGTCCCCTCGTTGTATGCAGGCTCCTTGAGAAAGTATCGGCACATGATGAAGGCATTTTTAAGTCCTTCCCACCCATCCTTTAAATGATCTGGGACCCAGTTGGTCTCTCCTTCTTTCGTTGTTCTGATGGGAGCAGAAGGCCAACCAAATCCAGTCTTTTTCTTCCTCTTCAGAGGTTGGGATTGACTTGATCTGCTAGAAGATGATGTCTTTTGAGTTTTAGCAGATAGAGCAGGTGGTGGGGTTGGTTGGTTGATCTGGTGCAGTCTGCAGCTCAGGTTGAGCTGGTCTCTTTTCTGCCAGGGCACCAGATTGCAACTTCCCTTTCGCAACAGCTTGCTTCTTTTCTTTCCTAGGTCCTTCCCCCTTTTCGACATCATCAATACAGGTTTGGATGATTGCCTTAAGGGAGGTGACCTCTTCCTTCAAATCCTTCATCTCCTTTTCAGCATCAATCTTGTATGTGAGTAGGGAGGTGATGTTAGCATTAGATTCATCAAGCTGCTTTTGGAAGGATGTCTGGGCATTGAGCAGATCAGCTTTGTATCCCTCTTGATCTTCTTTTATGATCCCAATTTCATCAAAAAATGAGTTAATCATTGTTTTTGTTGGGTAGCCCAGATCACTCATCTTCCTTTCCACGAAATTTTTCCCATCTGATTCAAACTGCCTGAACATGGCTCTGGTGTGTGCATTGGCTTCTTTTACAACATCAGCTGCTATGCCATCTGTTTGTTCCTTGACTATGGTATGAACCATATCCTTCTCATGCTTTGCAAACTCAGAAATGATCATGTACATTTCATTGACCTTGAGCTGCATGGAGCCAAGAGTCTGATCGATCTGTGCCTTGCTCTCCTCTGCAGCAGATCGATCGTCATCCATCTTTTTACTGAGCTCCTCAATCTTCAGTCTGCATATCCTTCTCAAATCAGAGTCAACCTGGTCAACGTGAGTTTTCAGGTGGTTGTTGAACTCTGTGAGAATGCGAATTGCTTCATCTTGTACGGTGGAGAGGGTTCCATACATGTACTGGTCCACCTTTCTGGAGATTAAGTCCCTGACTTGAGTATTTGACAGTGATTGATGTTGTGTCATCAATATGTCCTCCAGATTTGTCATCTCCACATAGTCTTCCATCGTAGCTGCGACAGCTGGGGTATAAATATCATCTGTCTGTATGCCTCCCACCCGCTGTCCAGCTGGTTCAGATTCTTCTGGAGCTTGATTAACAACTGCACTTGGAATGGTGATTTTCTCGGCTGGTTCCCCCTCAGCCTGTGCAGTGAGGTTTGCTGTTTGGTCTTCAGCATCAGCTAAGTGCTGATCTGGTTCTGTTTCTGTTGGGGCTACACCTAGTTGGTGTTGTTCTGCTTCAGCTCCTGCTTCCTCCACAACTCCGTCTTCAATGCTGTCATAAAAATCCAGCATATTGGCCTTCTCATAAGCAGATCGAAGATCAATCTGCAGTTCATTTGCTTCAAATTTGGACATGCCGAGGATATCTGGCTTGTATGTCTCCCTGAGCTCAGCTATGGAAGAAGCAGTGAAGATATTGAGCAGGGTGGCCTCTTCAACCTTCAGTGCGTGTATGGATCTGGTTCTGAGCAGGGCGTCCAAGACATAAAACTCTTTATCTTTCACGAGCAACAGAAATTTGAGCCGTCTGGCCGCTTCATATGTTTCTGGGGTGAGTTGGATCCCAGGGAAAGTTCGAAGAACAGAGTGATCTGCCTCTGTTTCCAACATCTTTACCACTGTTTCTGCCTTCTTTAATTCTTCCTCCTCATCCGTAGACTCCTCTTCTCCCTCGACTTCCTCATCAATCTGCTCAAGATGTTCTGTAGAAGATGGACTTGCAGTATGTGCAGGAGAAAAGTCCTTGACCTGGTCTGGGTCCAAGGATGAGATGGGAGCTATATCCTCTGGTGGTCCACCCATCAAGATTTCCTCTTCCTCAACCTCCTCTTGAGGAATAACAGATTCTTCAAAAATGGGTTCAGGGCTCTGAGCTGTTTCAGCAAGTTTCTGCAACCTTCTTCTTTTTGGTTTGGGTTGCTGTGCTGCTGTGGAGGCATCAGTCTCAACTGAACTTGCCCTCCTGGTAACTCGTTTGGTGGGAGTCCTTTCGATGGTTTTCTCCTTTGTAACTTTTGATTTTGTGGACTTCTCTGCTGGACTAGATGGTGGGATCCAGATGGGGTTAGAGCTACCCATCTCCATCAGTGCATTGGCATGCACAGGGTCTTTCACCCTAGAAATCAGATTCGCTGAAATGCCCATGGACATCTCGATCTGGTGCTGGTCTTTGGGAAAATGCAGTCTAGTGTTGAACTCTGCAGTTGTATCCCACTTGTGATGAGGGAAGAAGGATTCCAGCATAAAACTGATTTTGGTGGAGTGCCTTAAGCTGCTCCTCTTCACCTCGATCCCAGGACTGCCTCCTTTCACAAAAATAATCATCTTGGCCTCCTTAGCCAAGAGATCGAATAATATCCTGCTCCAGTTAACCGGTAGGTTAAGCACAATGACAGCCAGGATCTTGAATTTCTCGGGAGTGACCTGGTCGTACGATCCGTTGTGGTTCAGGAAGATGCGCTGGACGAATTCAAAGATGATTTTGAATTCAGGAGCGAGTAGTGCCCTTTGGAACATCTTGTTTGTGTAGTGAATGGGCACTACCATCACCATTTCCACTGCTTCTTGCAGTTGCTCTTCAGTCAATTCCCCAAGGCTTAGCCCTTCATCTTTCAACTTATAGACATCATTGATGATGTTTATGACGTTGTAGGTGGTGTTGCTGATGGTATTTCCTTTGCTAACCTTAACGGTTGCTTCGTGTCCACCCTTCTCTCCCTGCCACGAGAGGTAGAAAGCAGCGACTTCTTTGGGTAAGAAGTGGACAGGATGAGTGGTGATTATATTAGTTGGTTTGTAACTGATTAAAACATGCACATAGACTTGTAGCTTTATGTTAGGTGATGACTGATGAGAGCTATGAATACATGCATAAAGAGATATACGATTAATATATCTCTGTATCTTCTTCCTGTCACTATCAAATAAAATTCATGAGAAATTTTTTTCATTCTTCTCCATTTTCACGTTACTCGTTCTCCATCGAATGTATTTCCAGTAAACAAATCATTCAGATATGTACGTCTTCTATTAACTGTTTGGGGATTAAATTATCAATGTAGATTCCCTCAAATATATGTCAAAACTTAGCAATAGTGATCGCCCTCCCTTCTTAGGGAGGGGAGGTAACCGCGGAACGACCAAATACTTCAAGCAATTCTTTATTCCCTATGTTCACAGAGAGTATGATGTTTATTGGACAACAAGAGTTTAAATAAAATAATAGATTAGTATGTCTTAATTGAAAATGTAACTCATGTTTTTCGTAAATGTTAGGTTAATATGTTTGAATGGATAAATAAACTCAAATTATTTGTGATATAAAGAAAAAAGTAAGGAATTTAATGAGAGATCATGTGTTAAAATGAAGTATATATCATATTTTTATTATATTGAGCAAAACTTAAAAATAAAATCATGTGCTTTTAATATAAATGAATGGGTAAAAGTTAAAATGCTCAATTTCATAAATAAATAAGTAAAAGATAAAAAATATTTACTTAAAAATAAGAAAATAAATTTTACTCACATTACATAATTACATGATGTATTTCCTCATGTGCTCACGTATTTTATTCACTAAACATTTTGAATTACATGAGCACTCGAAAAAAATTGTTCATATAATCATGTAATTTGTGTATATTTTATCTTTTATTAAATAATTGTGTAGTTTTACCATTAACCCATAAATAAAATATTTATTTTTCTATACTTCAACTATTTTGAAATTAATGAAACTCTCAATGTCACGCCCCGACCTCCGCCCTTCCCGGAAGAGTCCGGGAGCGCGACTAAAATATAAAATGGATGAATAAAGGTAAAGTGAAGGATAAATAAATAAAGGTAGGATAAAGTGGAACTCTGAAAGCTTTGACCGAAACGAAAGATAATTCGATAACTGAGTTCAGCTCAGACAACAAGTTATTTTACATAATTGGCAACCTCGTCAAACAAAAATTTAGAAACTCAAGACTTAATAAAAGACCGACAAGCCTGCCATAGCATCTCCCATCATCACGTCTCAACCTGCACATTTATAAATACATGCAGGGCTGAGTACAAAAGTACTCAGTAGACACATGCCAAAACCACATACATACATATATAATTATCAATGCCGTAAGAGTGACACGTATGGATTTTGTCTTTAAAAGCATCTACGTTCACTAAATCCTTTTTGTGAAAGATCCTATATTCGACAGCTGTCTAATTTTCTTTAGTATAATGTCATATCTGCCCTTTTAATGGTACCGAGAAGGTGGCCACCTTCTACGGATACCGAACCGACCAACCCATATCGATGACTCACGGTCCCCTCTATGTACATTAGTTCGAGTGGGGATGATTATCCACTGGAACCCGAATTCGATTTTCCTCTTCCAGATAGGCATTTATACAAAACATAAATCATTTTCGGCAAGACAATACTTTGAAACATTTTTCTCACGTTGAAATCATTTCGAAAACAATATAACACACATAATTTTATTTGTAATAGAAAGCCTACCTGGATAACTTCGATTGTTATTTGCTTTGGTCACGAAACGCGAAATAGGTCTCTCGTAAAAACCTTTTAGAAGAGCTCTCATAAGTTAAAATGCCCTTAGTGCATTTGAAATATTTAATCGTAAGATATATCATTCTTGGTTCTTGTTTCGACTTGTAATCGAGATATTGATACTTCAGATCAATATTATTAATAAGGTATTGAATCCTCGATTCAATTACTCCGGTAATTGCATCTAAGTGCAATAAGTGTATTAACACTTAATGATATAATATTCTCAATAATTAATTATTCAATTAATATTATAAGTTCTATTTATTTAACTCTTTACATAACCTTATAATATAAATTCTTTAAATAAATCCTTAATAATTTAGGGACATTAAGTCTCTTATTTTGGAACCCAATTATTAAATTGGATCTTTCTTTGATTTAATACATAATGTATATATTACTATCCCTTCTTCAATATTTAATATTTCTAATTAATGTAACTCTATCTTAATTAAATTTTATCTTATTAAAAAGTTTAAATTAGTCCATTTAATTAATTAAGTGAGTTTAATAATTAATTTAATTAATTTAAGTATTAATTAACTTAATTTTAGTAACTGGGCCCATTCCAATTAGTATGGCCCAAATCTTAATATATTTTTCGGCCCAGTATAATTAAACTCTCGGCCCAATTCATTTCCTCCCTTAAGGCCCAGAAATAATTAAATCCCAGCCCACTCATTGTTCTAACCCATCCCATATTTCGTTCAACCCGGCCCAGTATCCGGCCCATCTTCTAGAAACCCAAATCCTACCCTGATTCACTTCCCTCTTTCCCCAGACACTACACGCACCCACCTTCTCCCTTCTCTCTCGTTTCTCTTTGCTCCCCTCTGTACTCTCTTCCTCCTCTCTTTCGCTCTCTGTCTCTAAGTTTTCTCTGTCTTTTCCCTCTCTTTCTCACCCTCGATCCCTCTCTCTTTTCCTCTCTGAGAAACACTCAGCCTTCTTCCCTCTCTCGCCTTTCTCCTTTACTCTTCTCTCGATTCCACGCCCTCTGCTCTCAACTCACTGCCTCTCGCTTCTCAGTTCCCTGAGTTGGATGACTAAAATCCCTCCGGTGCTCTTCTCCAAAGGTAGACTCTAATCTCTATCTCTTTATCGATTTTTTTTTTTTTAGGTTCTTCTATTTTCTGTCTCTCTTCTCTCTGTTTGAATCTTACTCTCTCTACTCTCGCCTATCTCTCGGCTTTTTAGTTCTCGCTGGAACGGCAAGCATGCTCGTCTCAGGGAAACGGTCGCCGACTATCTTCCAGGTAAAAATCTTATCTTTCCTTGTTTCTAATGTTTCTAGTCTCTAATTAAATTGGCTTTCTGAAATTTTTAGTTTCAATCTCATTTATTTAGGGTTTACTTTACAATTATTAAACTTGTAATCTGCAAAATTTAATCTTATGAAATTTTATATGAATCTGAGTCGGCGAAGCTAGAAATTTGGTTGAGAGGGGGCTAACTAATTATTTTAATGTATATATTTTTTTTATTGATGATATAGATTAAAATTACAAACATATATCTACGAAATTTCAAAATCTCAGAGGGGGCATTGCCCCCCTCTGCCCCCTAGCTCCCTTCGTCCCTGAATCTGACTATTACATGTTTCTGTCCCAGCATGCATTTTTAGACCTTTAATTTCCTACTTGTTGAATTTCTAAGGGGATAGCGAGATTTCAGTTTGGAGCTAGGGTGAGGTCGAGTGACTGTACCAGAAGGTTTGGCGTTTGGCAGAGATATTCGGTTTGGGACAGCAGCTAAGTTTGCAGTCCTTTTTCTTTCTTTCAAATTTTCGGTTCTTAATTTCCTAGTGTATATAGCATTCAGTCTTGAATGCACGTTGGTTAGCCTTGTAATGAATTACGTTTGCTAGCATTTTTGATTTGTTTTGGGTGGGTAATTGGAGTATTTTTATGGTCATGACTCTGTAGTGAAATCTGAATATATATATATGTGTTCTAAAATCTGGAAATGCATGAGTCTGCTTATGTTCTGGACATGCCTATATTCTGATTTAAGGTCTGTATTTAATCTGTGATCTAGAATTCATTCTCTGTTTCCAATAAATGCTTACTTGACAGAACATAATTTCCTATTCTGTTTCTATGTTCTGGAAATTAATTGCTTTAGGATTTATTGTTCAAAGCTAGGAACATATGTTTTAAGTTCATAAACTGGCCCTTAAACTGGCCTTAACAATATATTGCATATATTCTGTTTTATAATTGCTTATGATTTACCTTTCAACACTATGAATATATATATATATTAAGTGCATATTCTGGCCTTTAACTGGGCTTTGAAAACATAGGTATATATATATATATATATATATATAAACTGATCTTTTGGAAGACTAAAGGACTAAGTTTTATTTTCTGCAATCTGTATAGTTATTACTCTTGTTTTCATGGATTGAGAATGGTTATATCTTGGCTTAGCATCATTTCAACAGAGAATTTATTCTTTTTGACTAGGGTTTATTAATTAAGGTATAGTTTAATTATATTCATTGAATGAAAAATATGAGTGGTTCAGATTTATTTTTAATTAACACAAAGTAGGTCTATTTTCATTATAATCATTTCCTGTATATACTATATATATATATTATACAATATATAACATGATAGTTTTATCCGCTTAGGAGTCGTTTGGTTCGATGGATATGATTGACAGGGTTATCTTCATTAAATCTCTATTTTCTATCCATAATCCTTCACTTTTACCTCTCCTTGTGAATTTAATCCCTTCTTATACCTTTTTAATCATTCAAATGAGGGATTATATAATCAAGCCAAAATTGGTGTGATTATATAATCTCTCGTTTCAGTGAGTAAGAGGGTATAAGAAAGAATTAAATTTACAAGGAGAAGTAAAAAGTGAAGGATTATGGATAGAAAAATAAAAATTTAATGAAGATAATCTTGTCAATCCTATCAATGAAATCAAACGACTCCTTAAATTGCTAGAATAACTTTTTAAAACTATAAGAGATATAAATGGAAGTAGAGTGAATTACTAAGAGATAGATTTTAGTTGTAGTTTACATGCTTGTGTTTTAAAACTATAAGAGATATAAATGGAAGTAGAGCTATAGCTTAATCTCATTACCTTAGCTTGAACTACTTCTTCTTCCTGTGTGAATTAGAACTGCTGCAATGATAGTGTTTAGGTGTTGTGAATGTGTGTGTTTAAACGTTCTAAGGGCAGCCTTGCATCCCTTTTTATAGGTGGTTTTGAAGTGTATAAGGTTAGCTTAAGGCTTAAGTGTTAGAAGCTAGTTTTAATAGACTAAATGCTATTATTTGTAGGGACATTGTATGAAGACATGGAGCAGAGCTTCTCCTACACTCCAACGAAGGAAACAGCCCTCTGCACCATTTTCTGCAGCAGCTTGTCTGCTAATATCTTTTATTTGCTTCCCATTTTATGTTATAGTTATCATTTCCTTACACTTATAGAAGTATTTACTTCCTTCCTTATGTTTTCTTAGAGCTGCAGCAGCCTAGTGGTTTGTAATCCACTTGTATCTCTTTTATATTGTTTACTATCATACTAGATAGTGTTGCATATATATATATATAATGCATATCTTATAGTTTATAGTTGTAATCAAGTGTATCATATTATTATTTTTCCTTATTCTATTAAAAACACTCAAATTAAAAACACTTGAGTGTTTCTATCCATTTTCTTTCCAATCCACCTCAAGTTGCATGTTGTATAGTTTATCTATACATTTATGTTATGATTGTGTTCTTAGATACTTGCAACATTTTCATCATCCTAATCTATATATCAACCGTGGGTTTCCTTATGTACAAATTTTTCAATATGCTACACACATATACATATAATATATAATGTACTCAAGTGTTTATATTAATTATGCTTTCCTTACTTTACTTTATTATATACTTATGCATGCATGTTCATCCACTTGCTTGTTTGCATATTGCCTTCTCCATCATAATTTGCTGATTTCACTAGGTGTATAATTTTATGCACATGCGTGTGTTTCTAGATTTCACTAAGTGTAAAATTTACTTAGTAACTATATATATATATATGTAACCGTATGGTTCCCTTATGTCATTTCCAGATTTTAACAACATATAAATATATCTACATAAGTGTAGTATGTTTCTTAGATATATATAACATCTTAACCATACAACTTATTGTTGCAAGTATTCCATGTATCATTTATAAATTCTCCAATTTCATCACATATTTTACACTTATAATTTATATAAGTCCAATGTATAAATCATACACCTTAATATTAATATTCTTTAAGATCTTAATCAAAATTTATATGATTACTTATTTATCTAAATTCAAAACTCCTCTTCAATTAATTTATTTCATTAATTAACTAAATGTTCAAAATTTTATTATCCGATTATATTACAAACGCGTTCGAATATCGTTATTTCGGAACTTAAAAAGACGGGGTATTACACTCAAGGTTTTATTAAATATTAATTAAGTAATATATATATATATATATAATTATTATATTAAAAATATATTTTCTTGTATTAATTCAAAATAAAGTTGAATCATTCATATTTTAATCATGAATGGATACGATTAAATTATATGATGATCATCAATAAATTTTACTCAGAAAGAACAAAATATTCTTTATTTTAAGAAATAAAATATTTTCAATAAGGTATATATGAAAATTATTTTAATATGTATCATTAATTCAGATGATTTAACAGTTATAATTTATTTTTAATTAACTTGTAACTAATCATTTTTATTTTATCACTCTTTTATATATAGGGATTAGTTATTATGAGAACAAATCTCTATATGAGAATTAGGAAATCATCCTAACCTTTTAGTGTGGTATATGTGTGTGGTGTAGATGTGTTCTTGCATATTTCATTAAATGATTTTGCATTAAAATCATCCTAGCCGTTGTTATATATAGTAATAGAATATATTCCGTTGTTAAATTTTTTGTTTTAGTAACGAACGCTATATATTAACACATGCATCTACATATTAATAATACTAACACATGCATCTCCATATCATAAGTAAGGATCTTTTTTAGTATACAAATTACGTGAAATAAGTAGTTTAATACAAATACAAATAAAGTAATTAAAATAATAAATTCAAAGCTAGAATTAGACATAATAAAATAAAACGGCTTAAGATATAAAAAAAAGCATTGTAAAATATAGATAAAAGCATGAGTGATTAATAAAAAAAGCATGAAATTGATATTAATATCCAATTGAGAACTAAAGTAATATAATGACTAATAAGTCCAAATTAAAATAAAATATGAACATGATCAATTTTGAATTATTCTTCCATGTTAAATTATAAACATACATTCTATACATAAAATGATATTTAAGTTGTGAAAAGACTAATTATATACATGCTGAATTATAAATGAATTATGCTTAATTAGAATTACTTGAATTGATAACTTAGCTTATAACTCATGCAATTATAATAGATGATATATATATATATATATATATATATATATATCAAGAAAGTGGCGTCTATTATTAGTCTAGCTCTTATAACTGATTCCATAAATTTAGGAAGATGAAAGATAATATGTTTAATATTCCTATAACAACCTTATGTAATTGTAATTGGTGAAAAACTGTATAAATTAAAAATTCAATTATAGCCATGAATTTTGTTTAGATAAAGGGATAGGATGTCTTCTTATTTGTCATTGGTTCTCATATGAACCTTCACACACACATATATATATATAAGAAAGAGATGAAACAAAAATGGTTCTGTATGAATGAACTTATATTGCTATATAGGAAAGAGATCAAATAAAAATAGTTTTATATGAGTTAACTAAAAATAAATTTTGACTGTTAAATTATTTAAATTAATAGTACAATTTAAAAGATAATTTTGGTATATATCTTATTTAAAAATATTTTTTTCATAAAAACAGAGAATTTGTTATTCTTTCTGACTAGGGTTTATTAATTAAGGTATAGTTTAATTATATTCATTGAATGAAAAATATGAGTGGTTCAGATTTATTTTTAATTAACACAAAGTAGGTCTATTTTCATTATAATCATTTCCTGTATATACTATATATATATATATTATACAATATATAACATGATAGTTTTATCCGCTTAGGAGTCGTTTGGTTCGATGGATATGATTGACAGGGTTATCTTCATTAAATCTCTATTTTCTATCCATAATCCTTCACTTTTACCTCTCCTTGTGAATTTAATCCCTTCTTATACCTTTTTAATCATTCAAATGAGGGATTATATAATCAAGCCAAAATTGGTGTGATTATATAATCTCTCGTTTTAGTGATTAAGAGGGTATAAGAAAGAATTAAATTTACAAGGAGAAGTAAAAAGT